>JACCIZ010000212.1:0-84003 GCA_025506415.1 Flaveria robusta
GTATGATATTAAAAATACTAGTTTGAGGTTATGTTCATGTAACCACAATTGTTTTCTTTACTTTCCTAAATCATGACCTAACTCCTTGAGTTACGTAATACCCTAACTAAAACACAGGAAGTGAGTGGTTTGAAGGTATTCATATTACTAGATAGAAAATAAATTGTTGTGTTTGCATTTATTTATTAAGAGTGTTTTGTTATCTTGATGAATATATGCTTTGCATTTATTTAATTAAGAGTGTTTCGTTATCTTGAGGAATATATGCTTGATACACTGATTTCTACTGATTACTTGATGAATATAATTAACTTTCTCACGTCACTCTCCCTCTCTTAGTCTACTTGTATTAGCTATGTTGATTAGCAAACCTCAAGAACTATTCTTTATTTATGTTCTTTACTTTGCTAAATTAGGTGACTAACCCCAGATTCCTCAGTAATAACAATATTCTTGTTATTGTTTCGATTCTTTCGCCTCTTATGGGATTCTTCTAGTTTTATTTTAAATAATAAATTTTACGATGAAAATCGAAACCATCCCTAAAAACGGGTTTTTCCTCCATTCATTCACATCTACATCAAACCAAGGTGACGGTTAAGCTTATGGTAAGACTAGAGTCCTGCAACAAATTTTTTTTTTTATGGATTTAAGGCATTAAGCTTCATCCATTCGTCTAAAAGAATATAGGCATTGTTGTGTTAACAAGAAATTCTGTCATAAAATAACCTTTAATCAAATCAAGTAAACCCTACTTTAATACGCTCATATACATATTTTAGTATTTAGTATGTTTGTAAATGTCTTTTAAAATAGGTATGTATGATAATTTTGATATGTTCATATACATAAGCGTATTTAACACATCCATGTAAATGTTTTTAAAATATTCATATTATACAATACCAACATAGGTGTTTAAAGCAGAGTAGAGTTTGTGTGTATAACCTAAGTTTGTTCAAAATACGCGAGCCTCATGACTCGTTCGAAACTTGCTTGGAAATAGTTTAAAATAGTTCACTCAAAATTGTCTCACTTATATTGACTTGGTTTCTAAACCAGTCGAGCCTGAACCCAGGTCAGTTGACTCGTAACTTGCTTGTTAGCTAGCTCATTGGCTTGGTTTCTAAAGAAGCCAAGCCCAAGCCAATGTCAAATCGGATCGTTGTCTCGCTCGTTAGCTAGCTAAGTGGCTCGTATGAATTATTACTTCATTACAATTTACATAAATCATAAACAAAAATTACGAATATTATCTAATTAGGACTCATATGATTCATTGAAAAACCGAGTATAAATATTAAAGAATATGATCTTACTCTTTAAAATTTCAATCTCCATAGTATTATTTAAAGAAGTTAAGATAAACAAATATACAAATAATATTTTTTTGTTTTATATTTATGATTGGGTAAATATAAAAAAATAATTTTTTAAATAAACAAATTGACTCACAAGCGATTCGGCTTGATTATTATATAAACAAATCAAGCCCAACTAGACTTGGTTTTTATATAACCAACAATTAAGCTCGTTAAGAAAACGTTACAGAAATTCTAAGGTGGTTTACTTCCCTAGCGGTCATTTTGCTTGGGATAACGTTACAGAAAATATCCAAACAAAACACAAGGGCCATATCACATAAGCCCCCCTTCACCAAAACCCTTCTTCATCTCTCTACACCTTCTGCCTCTGGGTTTTGCAATCCAAACTGTAAGTCACACTCACCTTCTTCTTATGGCTTCAACTTTCTTTACTTCTTTGATGTACCAAATTCATTAGACCTAAAGCCTCATCATCATCATCACCATCATATCCCCTTCAAATCTTTAAGAAGAACCAAAAAGTCACCATATGTCTACTGCAATTCCTCAAATCACCCCCCAAATCACAGACTCCAGACCTATCAGAAGAACCCAAGAAGCAAAACCCCTTCTTAGCTGATCAATTACAAACCTTATCCACAACAATCCTCTCAGACACCCCACAGAAAACACCAATTGTTGACCAAACCCAAGTCCATTTGGGGTCACCCCACCAAGCCTAGACCTCTGTTCTAACCTTCAAAGACAGAAAAGAACTCTTCTGCATATAACCCACAAATTAGAGATCTTAAGCTGTTTTCCAAGAGGCTTAATGAGTGTGAAAACAATAAAGATGCTTTCTTGAAGGTTCTTGAGAAATCCCACATCCTCCCACTAGAGAAATGCACTTTTGGTGTTGAATAGTTGAAACCATGGAAAAGACTGTTCTTTTCTTTAATTGGCTTAAAACCCAAGATTCATTTCCTATGGAGACTATTTTATAATGTTGTTATGAAGTCTTTGGATTTGGTAGACAGTTTCAGCTTATTGAGAATCTTGCTGTTGAAATGATTGACAATGGTATTCCGTTGGATAATATAACGTATTCAACGATATTACTTGTGCGAAAAGGTAATCTTTTCGATAAGGCGGTTGAATGGTTTGAAAGAATGTATAAAACTGGATTAATGCCTGATGAGGTTACTTATTCTGCGTTTAGATGTGTATGCAAGTTAGGGAAGGTTGAGGAGGTTATGAGTTGTATGAAGAGGGAGAGCAAGCGGTTGGACCCTGATGCAATCGCCTTTGCGGTTTTGGCTAAAATGTTTGGTGAGGCGGGCGATTATGATGGGATAAGATATGTCTGCAAGAAATGAAGTCTTTAGGGGTTAAGCCTATTTGGTTGTGTTTAATACTTTGTTAGAAGCAATGGGGGAGCTGGAAAGCCAGGTTTGGCCCGGAGTTGTTTGAGGAATGGTGGCTGCGGGTGTTTCACCAGACGCGAAAACACTCACTTCATGGTCAAGATTTACGGGAAAGCAAGATGGGCCGAGATGCATTGGATCTTTGGCAAAGAATGAAGTCAAACGGTTGGCCGATGGATTCATTCTTTATAATACATTATTAAGTATGTGTGCTGATCTTGGTTTTACAAGAAGAGGCTGAAAAGCTGTTGATGATATGAAGGGATCCGAAAACTGTAAGCCCGATAGCTGGAGTACACTGCAATGCTCAACATATATGGCAGTGGCGGGAATGTTAAAAAGGCAATGACTTGTTTGACCAAATGTCAAAGGAGAATGTAGCGATTAATGTTATGGGTGTACTTGTTTGATCCAGTGTTTGGGTCGGGCTAAACGGATAGATGATTTGGTAATGGTTTTTGAGACATCCTCAAAAAGGCATTCGCCCTGATGATCGGTTGTGTGGTTGTTTGCTTTCAGTTGTATCTTATTGTGAAAGCGGTGATGATTGGATAAAGTAATCGGTTGTTTACAAGAAGCAACCACACGACGTTTTGTTTGTTAAACTATTAGAAGAAAAAGAACTCGGGTTTGAAAAGGTACAGGAGGAGTTCAAGGAGATACTGAACAACACAGAAGTTGAAGCGCGAAGGCCATTTTGCAACTGTTTAATCGATATATGCAGGAAAAGAAACCTTGAATCGAGAGCACCGAGCTTCTTTATTTGGGGACCATGTATGGGTTATACCCGGGTTACACACAAAGACTCCTGAAGAATGGAGGTTAAATGTGCGGTCACTATCAGTAGGTGCAGCCCACACGGCGTTTGAAGAATGGGTTGGGACTTTGAGTTCAATGGTTAACCGTAATGAACCATTGCCAGAGTTGTTTATCAGCTAGCACAGGTGCAGGACTCATAAGTACTCTCAAGGGCTCGCGAACGCATTTGAATCACATGTGATGAAGCTTTCTGCGCCGTTTAGGCAAAGTGAAGAAAAACCTGGGGTTTTTGTAGCGAGTAGGGAAGATATAGTGTCATGGGTGCAATCAAAGGGTTGATCTTTTCGACTGTTAGTATGATTTGGGCATGTTTTATGGCTTTAGATCGGTTTCTACAATGATATCGTTCAAACGATCTCTTACGTTTCAAGTTTTATTAGGATATATTCTTGAGTTCTTGAATGGAAGGCATATTCTTGATGATCAATGAAGTATTTGCAGTATTCTAACTTGAATTTAGGTACAAAACTCTGTAGGATCTTGATACAAAATATTCTTCTTGTCGTTTCTTCTTCTATTGTTTCAGTCTTCCTGATGAAGCATGTAGTTTGGAACAATGGTATACAAACATAATTTGGTTATGTCGCTACAAATATGTTCGGGTTGACCCGTTAATAAATAGGTTATATTAGCCCACTTGAACTGATTACTTTTGTATTTAGGGCAGTTCAAATAGCTTGACGCTCGAAACTCGCTCGAACTAGTTCGAAAAATGCTTGGAATTTTGCTCGTTTGATTTTCCGTTGGATTGTAAATGAACTGAGCGCTCGGTTCGGGGTTTGGTTTCAAAACGAACTGAGCACGAGCATAGGTACGCTCGCTCAGTTTCGTTCGAATTATTTTTTAGTTTAGTTTAATATATTAATATAATTATATATGTTAATTATTATTTTATTTAGTTACTTATTATTACAAATATTTTAACTTTTTAGGCAAAAAGTCAAATATATACAACCCTCAAAACCCTAATTTCTAATACACCAAAAGATCCAAAACAACCTCACAAGTCACACACTCCAGCAGCCTCTCGAGTCTCGACCCTCCAACCCTCCATTGACCCGGACCTCCCCTACGGCTAACGACCAGTGGCTCCACCCTACTAACCGGAACATCATCCCATCATCAACCTCAGATTCTGCTGTGAGCCTCCAGCCTCTCGAGTCTGCGAGCCTTCAAACCTCACAAGTCACACACTACTGCAGCCTCTAGAGACTCGACCCTCCAGCCTCAGATTCTGCTGCGAGCCGGAAAGCCTCCGACCCTGCACCGGACCGGACCTCCCTCCGAACGGCATTTTCCCGACCTGCAATTCCCGATCTTGTTCTAATCGAGGTATTTTGAGGTTAGATTTGAGGTTAAATTGTAACACGATACCGAGCAAAACCGAGCCCTCGGTTAAAACCGAACCGAGTTCGAATATGAAGTTTGCGCTCGAATATGTAAATTCGAACCGAACCGAGCCCTCGGTTTGAAACCGAACCGAGTCTAAGCGAAGCTGCGTTAGGTCGGTTCGTGAACAGCCCTATTTGTATTCATGTTATTTCAAGAACTACTAATTACAGGTTCTCGTAAACCTTGTTGAATTAATTGAAAAAACGAGAAATAAATAAGGCAAATTGGGTTTTTAATAATTTAAGTTGAAGATTTAACCCATTGGCTAATAATAATTTATACTTACAATTTAACTAATGACACTCCCTATTTTTAGTTGCATCATCACAAGCAATCTCAATCCATTGGCTAAAATCCTAGATTTATACTCGATTTTACTCACAATTAGTGGTGGACGAAAATGGTTTGTAACCCTAAGGTTGAAACCTGTTTAAACCTGGTCAAACCCATACCGTATTGGTCAACCTGGTCAAGAACCAATCCGAACCTGAACCGTTTTGACCAAAAGAAATTTTTGACTTTTGTTGAGCAATCCAACCGGTTTGGGGCTTCAACCCAATTTCTACAACTCTCCTCACAATGATAATTATAACGAAATAGAGTAGTATCTTACTACTCTAGTAGGATAGTATGTTACAGGGACGCGTGACAACATCACGTTCTTTTTTTATCAATTTTTCCCGCTTCCCTCTTCTATTAAATAATCATAATTAATTACTAATAATATTATGTAATTTTTTTTAGATAAAATAGTTTTTTTTCAATAATTAAGAAATTTATCTTTTTTATTAATGTTATTTTAAAGAAATAATTTTTTATAAATAAGAAAATTTTCTAAACATTAACTTTTAAAAATTATAAAATTATTTAAAATATGTTTTAAAATTTAAATTTTTATAAACAAAAAATAATTAAAATGAGATTTATAATAAGAAAAAAATTTTAAATGATATTTTTGAAAAAATATGTGTTTGAAACAAAATCTTTCTATTATTAATAAGAAAGATTGTAATCATATCTTATCTTAAAATATTGATTGTAATTAATAAAATTTTATTTTATTTATATTTTTTTATTCAATCCGTTTAATAAACGAGTGTATTAAAGCTAGTGCGTTAATATCAAAATAAATCAAATGGAACAAAAGTGAAATCAATATAATTATACCATCATTGATAATAAAAGATTTAATGAAAAATAGAGTATTATGCATTCATTATAAATAAAATCTAGTAGAAATTAAGTGCCAATCAATATAATCATACGATCATTGATAATAAAAATGATATTTAAAGTATCAACAAATTACCTGATTTGAATATTATGGTAAGCGGATTATAGTTTAGACTATTCAATCAATTTGCAAAACTAAAGATAATATAAATTTTAGGGTTCCATACTATAAAGTTTTGATTATTTTAATCAAACTGCATATAAATGCTAATGTGATTGTTCACATAAGGAAATAAACTTGCCATTTCAAGGGAAGGTAACCCAAATAGCAGTTTAGCATCTTTCCAAACCAAGTTTTAAAAATCTAAGTTTGTTGCCTTGCTTATTAGTCTCGTATTAAATCATTTATAAATTTGAATTCATGTAAAAAATGTCACATTTCATTAAAATAAGGTAAAATGTTATTTTCGTCCCTGATGTTTGGTTAAATTTGCCATTTTCAATCCAAAAAACTTTTTTTTTTGTTATTTCAGTCAATGTAGTTTACCAAATGTTGTCATTTTCATCCACTCCACTAACACCGTAAAACTCCGTTAAAAATAGAGTATTTTAGTATTTTTGAACACCCTAATCATCCAATTAAAACAATTAATCAATTTATATTCAATTAAAACTAAAAAACACATGAAACGACTAGTGAGACCAGACGCTTCGAATTTAAAAGCTTCGATTAACTCTAACCGATGTTCTTCAATTGAGCTCTGTCGGGATTTCAATTGATCTTCACGTTTTGTTCGAACATGTACCGTTATTTGATTGAGGTGTGTTGTGGGATTGAGGTTTGTTGTTGACATGCTTATTGTATTGAGGTCTTTGAACGTGACAATAGCAGACCTCAATAAACAAAACGTGACACAGTAGACCTCAAAAAACAACAGTACCGCTCAAATAAAACGTGAAGATAATTGAAATCTCACAACAGACCTTAATCGAACAACATGTGTATAATTAATCGAAGCGACTGGTCTCACGAGTCGCTTCATGTGTTTTTTAGTTTTAGTTGAATATTAATTGATTTTTTTTAATTGGATAATTAGGGTGTTGAAAAAATCTAAAATAACTTCATATATAACGGAGTCTTAACGGAATTTTAACATAGTTTAATGGTGTTATTGAAGTGGATGAAATTCAACATTAGTAAACTACAATAATTGAAATGACAAAAAGAAAGTTTTTTGATTGAAATGATAAATTTAACAAAACGTCAGGGACGAAAATAGTATTTACTCTTAAAATAAAAGAGAGAAACACGTTGACTCAACGAGTCACGATTGGAAATGTGGATAGAGTTTTGTAAGAGTCAAATTTGAGTTCGGGTTTAGCTCCTTAAGAATAAACTAGTCAAAGCGAGTTGACTCGTTTAACTTCGGCATGAATCGAAGCCAACTCGGCGTGTCGCATAAAAATTCTAAAAATTTAATGAAAATCAAGCAACTTCAAGCTTTAAACTTGGTCAAATTCAATTTCTTCTTGCCTTCTTATTATTCTTCTCGTTTTCTCTCTCAAGGAACTCTTTATGACAAAGCAACTTCATCTTTTCGTATACGTGTGTATGAAGTATTTCAAAATTTACATGTTTGACTTTCGCCTTCACTAAAACAACATAAAGGTCCTCAACTTCAATTTCATATTCATAACATTCTTAAATGTTAAAACTAAACTTTTTATAGGTGTAAATGATTCGTTCTTCTTAAGATGGGTTCGTTGAAAGCTGATATGTGTTGAGATGATTAAGCTCGAGTTTGGATTTGAGCTCATTCAATTAAGGGAAACCGGTCTAACTGAGAAAATCAAACTATTTAAATCTCAAATCAACAAAACACTGCTTCAGTTTAGGCGATTTCGTTGGTTTCAACAGTTATATATACTTTCTTCAATCTTGTAAAGGCCGTTTAAAAGTCAATGACTCAATGCCTTTCCTTGTGAGGAGTCTAGTTACTTCTCACCAACCTTTTTCAGGTATCGTGAGTTTTTCGAATTCTCACAATCGCTTAAAAAAATCTATTTTAATCCAAATGGTAGCCCTTTCAACTCAAAGCATAGTATATTAAAAGAAGTCATACTTTCTTCTTTAACATTAACATTTAACTCAATATACAAGTGGTCACGCTTGAATTATCGATGACGAAAAATTTGTCAAATACACTAGAATTTTTTTACAACCATCAGGGATGACAGTGAAAACCAAATTCAAGACATTTGAGACGGGTACGTGGTGAGGTAGCAGTATGAGACTATTATGATATTACTTTTTATTTGTTTCATGAGTATGAGACGAATATGACATTACATGATATACTCGTTTACCCGTCCTGTTTAGCCGATAATGCATATCCGTTTACCCATTGTCTGCCGAAATAACTATATATTTTATATATTTTAATTATATTACATGAACTTTTAGTTATTTTAGTTATATTATAAAATCCCAAATTAATTATCTATTTCAATTTTGTTTTCCTCTAATTGTTATTTATAGTTTGGTTGTAGCACTCTGGTCCATTTCATATTTTAAGCCTTTAACTTCGGTTGATTTTTGTGTGATTTGATTTCGACATACACCAAACGGGTATTTCTTTGATACTAACATGTATATCTTGTTACCTGTAGTTACACCGACACCAAACTGGTAAACACCCGATACACATCTAACGAGTTTTGAGCCTTACGTATGGCATACAGTTTTCTAATCAGGTATGAGATTGGATAACCCAAACAAGTCCAAAACTCCAAACGGCCAAACCCATCCCATTGTTATATTGAAAATACATAATCAGTTTTCGGTCCCAAATCACAAAAACTAAACTCCAAGGTCCAAAGCCTTACACACCCATACCAAGGGTACAAAACCAAAATAACCAAAGCTCATCTATCACATAAATCCCCAAATCGACCATCAAATCACCACAAAAACACCACCGATCAAACCCTAGGGTTTCGAATTCTCCACACATCATGCCGAAGAACAAGGGTAAAGGAGGAAAGAATCGCAAGAGAGGTAAGAACGAAGCAGACGATGAGAAGCGTGAGCTCGTGTTCAAAGAAGACGGTCAAGAGTACGCACAGGTGCTCCGTATGCGGAAAAGGGCGGTGTGAAGCGATGTGTATCGACGGAACGAAGCGGTTGTGTCACAATCCGCGGTAAGATGCACAAAGAAGGTGTGGATCGCCGCCGGTGATATCATATTAGTTGGTCTGCGTGATTATCAGGATGATAAGGCGGATGTGATCCTCAAGTACATGCCGGATGAGGCCAGGTTGTTGAAGGCGTACGGTGAGTTGCCGGAGAATATTAGGCTCAATGAGGGGATTGCTGGTGGGCTTGATGAGGAGGATGATAACGCTGGCGATGATTATATTGAGTTTGAAGATGAAGATATTGATAAAATCTAGGGTTTGTGCTTGGTTTCTTTTAACTTTTTGTTTGTTTTGCTGGATGTGGACAAGTTTGTTGTGAGTTTTTGTTGTTTGATTGTTTGAAGTTTGGATTTGTGCAGGTTTGGACCGGGATGTTTGCCTTGGATTCGGTTGTTTACGACGGGGATTGAGCGAATTTGGAGAAAGGTAAAGGTTAGGGTTTGTAAAACGTAATATCTTTGAATGTGATTTGGTTTAAGATTCTGAAGTATAATGATGTTTTATGTGTATGCTGTTGAATTACTGGGATTTATGCATAAATGGTTTGCGGTATGGTGATAGTACTTGCAAATCAATATTGGTGTTTTGTTTCAGCAAATTGTCTGGATGATCTTTCTCGAGCTACCATGATTCAATGGGATCCATTTTCAAGTAACTGATAACTTGATATTATGCTTTGGAAGTTTGGAGTCGACATTTGATTTTATTTGTCTTCTAGGTGAATCAATTGTGTTATTAAAGAAGTCTCAATGAATCTTTATAGAACACTAATATTGAATTTAGTCAAAATTGTGCACTTTTTAACAAACATGATAAATACATAAGCATGTAACAACCTCTATGATCAAAAGCTGATAACTTAATATTATGTGTGCCTGACCCAGCATTTAATGATTTCTGTTGTCTGGGTTAAACTCTTATGCGATTAGAGAAATCTTAATGAATCTTTTCACAACACCAATTTTGAATCTAATCAAAATCGTCCAACTTATTAAAAGTGTCAGTTAGTTAGGAAGCTAGGGTGGGTAAACTAGTGATGCTAGACAGCTGGAGCGCTAGTATTGTTGCATATAGATAATAGATCTATAAAAGTTTAGGTGACTATGCTTTGTATTTGAAGACATTTTGTTCTAGGTAACTAGTGTATGGTTTTATTAATGCATTGCTAGGGATATTGGTTAATAGTTTTCTTCCAAGTTGAGAAAGAGTAATGGTACAGGTTGAGAAATACTTTAACTCCTAGTCCTCCGGTTCTACCCGCTTCTAGGTGTCCGGTTAAGCTGCTGCTGCTGCTTTACGTATACACCTAAGGTGGCCACTTAATCTATCTGTCTCACCTGAACCAAGTTGAGTCTCAGTCAAGGAGATGATGGGGTTAGGTGGGACTTATAATTTGAACTTTAAACCAATGTATTCAGAAGTGATTGGGAAACGTGGGTTATAGGTTGGATTTTAATCCTGAGAATCTGATTCTGCCTGTTGGGTACCCCCTCGATTTATGGCATCTTGAAAGTGAATCCTATTCCATGAATGGGATACCCATCTAGTGTGACGTAGGGAGAATATGAAGAAATGGTTGTACCATTCACACCTGTCAAGATCCACACCGTTACTTCCTTGCTTAATCCTTTCTCACGTACTTGTTTTTTTAGCTAGATGTTGGATTTGTCACTCGACAAAAATATACTTAAATTGTGTCTGGGACTGGGACGTGGATTAGAGTAAATTAAAATGTTGAATATTAGATGAGACAATTCTGACCATTTATGAGTAAGTTGGTTAATCTGTGTTATTCTTTGCTTCTTTAATAGGTAAACCAAAAAGATTAGCTAAAATGAAAAGGGTTTGAATGGGTCAAGTAGGTCAAACGGGTCGAAAATCATCAAATGCATTCACAATGCATAAAATCACTTGAACTAAAGTTTAGACCATCATTGAAAGAATGTGGTCGGTAATGATATGATCATATGAAGAATAATAATCTATTATTATGTTTGATAAAAGAAACAGACAAGTGTTATGACCCGACCTGTTTTGGCATATACTAGTAATAATCTGTTTTGATCTGTTAATCAGAATGAACTGCTACCACTAGTGAATTTGAAAGATCTCTTTACGAGATGACGTGTTGAAATATATTGCATGCACTGAAACAGAGTCTAGAATCTTGTTCGTATAGAACCGTGTCTGCTGCACAGCATTTGGCATTATTTCTTAAAGAAGCTGTATTTTAACTGGTGTGCCTTTTGAATTGTGATGAATTCATTTCTTAGAGTTCAAACTGAAAATATTTCAACTTTTGAGATTCAATCAGGATGCATTTTTGTAGCCAATCTAAAAACCAGTAGTTAACTACCTGTGATGCAAGTTACTACCCAAGCTTGGGCTCAGGCTTGGGTGTATTAAAGAAAAGAGCTTTATGTGAGGCTAGTGCCTGTTTAAGGTTTGGCTCATTGTGCGCTTTTACTAATACGATCCATAAATGGTAACATGGGTGTTGACGATTTAGTCTTGGGCGTGTCATCTCAAACTTGACACAATAACATAATTACTTTGCTGCTTTAACCTTTTTCTAGATGTGTTGGTTTATCTTTCAATAGGTGTCATTGGTGATGACTTAAGTAGTCAGACTCAACAACCAAGTTGCGACTACTTGAACTATCACTATTGGCAGTTTAGGGGCATGTGAAACGGTCTCTAGTTGGTGTCTTTTATGAAGAGTAAAAACCTGTCGAGGAACTGCAATTCTAATGGTCCTTGTGCTCTTGTATGTGTGCTGGGAACATGCATCACATCAAACAAAGTAAACTGAAATGCCCATTAAGAATTGCGTTGTTTATTTTGAAAATTTTCTAACAATATATCAGTTGTATCTCGCTTCATAGAAGCACGCAAAACAAACTTGCCAACTGAAAAAGGCTATTTGAAATGATAACATATGAGTCGGTTTGCACTCGTGAACGTGTGGTTCATGAATGTGTGGTTTAGGATTCGTTGTGTCTGTGGCCCGTGGGGAGCCAATATAAAGTGTGTTAACCTGATCTAGAACATCTTACTTTAAGTTCCTACGCGTCGTGAAATTTCTTGGACCATATTTGTATTCGTTAACGGTAAGCTGTGTAGGATGGGCGAGTGGGGGATTCAAATTTAGGACAACTTTGTTGTAGTGTTTAATTTTTCCGGTGCTAACTACTCAACCACATCAATGTTTATATGAACGTTTAATCAAATGACAAAAAACACCCTGCGCACATGAATATCTCAATTCGCGCGAGTTTGGCTTGGAAAATTCCTATCGGTGTGATTTTGGGTTTAGACGAAGTCATCATTGATGTTGCCCCATGTCATCTACTTGCTTTTAAGTAAAATAAATATAAAAGTTTCTATTTGTGATGTTGCGTATTGTCTGTTGATTAATTGAATTGTGAGGTCTACGTCATGTCACTTATATGCATGTCTCAATCTGTGCTGTCACATGCAATAATATTTAAACCAACAAGAAGTTAATATGCCATGACATGTGTTCATTAGGTAAGATTTGCAGGTTCACGTGTAAAAGTTTATACATGTGTAGTAATATATATGTCACTAATCACTTCTTCGTTAGGCTTATCATATTTATGATCTCAGGTGAATCAACGATAGGTCTAAAGAATGCATTCATAGTTCCACTTCCTTCGATCATCTTCTACGTCTTATTCCCTCAATCACCACCAAACACATCGTCTTCTTTCCGCTCTATGAAACTAGTGCTATCAACACCCTTTGATCTTAGCCAACACCCTCTTCTTCCTCAACATCGATGTTAATCAGGCTAATTAGCGTCCTTTAATCCAGCAGCATTAGCGATAACTAGTTGTTGTTGATCATTTTGTTGTTAAACAGTTACTACTATAAAATAGTTACCATTTATATGCTTTACTTATGATACGAGTAAAAGACCTATAGTCCAATAAAAAAAGCATGAAAACAGATTTTCAATCTTCCAATGATACAACTTTTCCTTAAAAAGTGTTTTAAAATCTTAAGTTTATACCTTTTAAAAAGTGTCACTGGTATCTACTTACCTTTTTCTCTGTGTCCTAATACATTGCTCACATCGCCACTTTTGTTGTCCTATCATTAAACTAACAGTTTAGAAACTTAAAACTTGCATATACGGGAAATTTGACATGTAACAAATTATACACTATACTAAAAAACATGCAATATGAATATTGTCATTTTGTCTTTAGTCTATTTTTTTTTAATATATTTTGTTTTCTTTTTTACTTTTTATTTTCTAATTCGGTTTAAATTTAAAATCTTTCTAATTTGATTCCAATTATATTCTACTTATACTCGGTACTCGAGTAAATTTCTTTTATATTCAAGCATGCTAATATGATATGTTTATTTTTATCTACAATCTTATGTTTTTCTGGATGCTCTGTTCACCCTTGTGATGCAATTTTATCTACAAACTTTTGTTGAACGTTCGGTTTCACAACATAGCATTCTTTAAAATTTCAAACATACTCTGTTAATGTACTTATTTTTTATGTAAAGCATGGGTAAATGTCATCTGGTACCAACACTAATACATCAAGTTTCTTTTATAGAAAAATTCCAATTTTCAAAGGTATAATCAAATCTTAAAATTTAAAATTTACAACTAATTAACGATATTAACGAAATAAATAGGTGAGTAAACTTATGGAGTCAATTACTTGCGCATTTATAATCACAATAGAATTAGTAAAACCGCCGATATTGAGAAAGAACATCAATGGAACTAATGATGTAATTCGTGTCTACAGTTGAGACAATTTTCCTACAAGGATTGTTACTCCTAACAGATTGAAAGTTATACTTGTTTTAATTAAACCTTTTTCTAGCTCGTTTTTTAGTTTTTCAATTGCTCTAAATATGTATCTGTGATCTTGTGCATTAGCTCTGTATCAACGACTCTTATCAGCGCTATAGCAAAACAGCAAAACGCACCTGAATGAAGTCATAATCAAATTATAGTTTATCAAAAATGAAACCTACATATATTTTTAAGGAATTGAAATATATTTAAAAGAGTTTGCTTTGATGCCCACTTACTGTCAAATGATTATGTTTTGTTTTAGAAACAATATAACAATATAACCCATGTGATTAGCTGTTAGATTCCTCCACTAATCCCCACTAAACCACCTCTATAAAACCCATTAATCCCACTTCCCAATCACACTAAACCATTCTTTCTCTACAACATACACAAATAACACTCACCAAAATGTCAAGTGTCAAGCTAGCCATTGCACTCACCATCATGGTGCTCATGACCTTCACCAGCTCTAGAACCATGGCTCAGGAGTTTGGGGCCGCACCAGCACCTTCCCCGTCAATGGAGAGCGACGGAGTGGTGTTGCAAGTCTCGGCTTTACTTGCAGCTGTTGCGTCGTTGGTCGCTTACCTCGTCTAACCCTCAATGACCTCATCTAGCATCCTCCTTTTTATCAACACGTGTCATCTTTTATCACTTTGATTTTCAAACTTGTATTTCTAGTTTTATTATCATAACTATCGCGAGATTCTTGAAATGATGCATTTTCTAATCTTCTAGGTTGATGTATGTTGACGATAATATGGTATGAAAGTATTTTCATACAAGAAAATTGTGGATGAGATCTATGTATAAACCCTAAATAATACATTGTTTCTATATCATCTTCAGAGAGCACTTGAAAGTGGTAACATGATAATAAACTTAACTCACATGTTTTATTTTACAAACCAAAGCAACATATTTCTAAAAGATATACAATACTTTTGATAATCTTTTTTACAATATCTCATTCGTATAAATACGTCTCAAGTTACGCTTAGCTACCCTCTAGAATGCAATCAACATCTTCCACCCTTCTACTTCCTTTTAATTCACTTTCAACACAAAACCTATATTAATAGAAAAAGAAACAAATATTAGCAAAACTCATGAACGCATTGTTCCACTTCCGAATACGATTGAGTTGAGTACAAGTTATGCCTTTTTAACAAGTTATACTAGAAAAACTTCGTCATATTAAATAAAAGTTGTTCGAGTTACATTAAGAGTGCTATTAATTCCTTTAAAAATCTTAATAGTTTTTTCATAGTTCGAGTTAAAATTAAAAAGATCCTGACATTGTAGAAAGTCAGAAGCGTAATGAAAGATCCATAATATTTTGAAGAGTTATCTTTAGGATTGATGTTTGTTGTTCACGTGCCACCAACGGTGTAAAAATGAACTTCATGAAAAACAAAAGCATTACTTAATGACTAAAGGAGAAATCAAAATGAAACATCCAACAAGTTGGTAAGTTTGAAGTGCCTATTTGTTTGTTGATCTTATGGTTTCTAGTGCCCTAGTTAGCAGGGCCGAACCAATAAGGTTATTGGGCCAGGCGGTGGACTAAGGCCTCCACATGTTGAGGGCCTCAAATTTTTCAATGTTTGGGCTAGGGTAATTACAGTTTTGGGTTAGTTATTACATTTTGGGCTAACTGTTCTGTTTTGGGCCAGACTAGGCTTGGTATTAATTTTAGTTTTTAAAACTTAGGCCTGCTAGAAAAAAATTAAATGAGTTAGGTATTTTGTCAATAGAAAAAGATTTATCTTATGAGATTGAGTATGAAGATTTGATTAAAGAGTTTGCTTCAAAAAAAAGCTAGAAAAATAAGCTTTATATAAATGTTTCGCATGTTTTTTAAATATATAAAAAGTAGATTTAAAATTTTTTTTTAACTCCGCCAAATATAAGCTATTTAGTTTATTTTTGCCCGTACCAAGCCCGGATAAAAGAGGTGGGTTTTTATTAAATACTTAAGAAAAAGGCCTTCAAAATTAACTCCGCCTTAGGCCACTAAAATGGTTGAGCCGGCCCTGCTAGTTAGGACGGTCCTAGGGGCGGCATTCCCTAGTGGGATCTAAGGGGCAACACCCCAAGCTGGGGTTAATTAATTTGTAGTATTTCGGAAGAAAAACTGTGCTTCGGAAGTAGCAGTATTTCAAAAGTAAACTTGTTCTTGGGAAGTGAGTAGTCTACTTCCAATACTTAAGGGAGAAATTTATACTTGAAATTTCCGAAATTTCAAGTATACTTGAAAAGGAAAGTGTTTACTTCCGAAGTAGTTATGCAAAAGCGTAGCAACTGCGAGTAATTGTCAAACCGTTCTTCAACCATTATGACGGCTAGTGGTGTCGATTTTCCTAATAAATAAAAGGCGATATTTGGCCGTAACACATACGAATATTTAAACAGTATGTTTTCGTTCTTGAATATCTAATTCTTATCCGATTGAACAGGGCCGATACCGAGGATTTAGCTCGGCCCGAGGATTTAGGGGCCCGGGACGAGTTAGAAAAATGGGCGCCAAAAGAAAAAAGAAAAATATTCTTTATCAGTTTTTGTTGCTTTTAATGGGTTTTAAATTATTTGTGTATAATGAGCTATTTAAATGGGTTAAATTGTTTAACCCAAATGATATTCAGATAAAATAGGATAACTTAAAGTGTATAGTAAATCAATTTTATAGACGATTTTTATACATATATAAGATATATAAATTTTTACAAAAAATTTGAGCCCCCCTCCCTTGCATCGGCCCTGCGATTGAATACTGAGTACACATGTACTAATTCAATCTGATAGCGAACGAACACGATTATCAGAGAATCTAAGCCACAAACAAATACTCAAAACTTATATTTTCTTGTCTTATATAACCGCTTGTGGGTAAGTTTTGAAAAGTGATTTGTTTTTGTGTGTTCTGTAAATGTCATTTAGGAAAGTTGGTGGTTCCTTAGATGATATTTACTAAAGTGCTTCTGTGACACAATCTAGTAAGTTTTTTATTTTTATTTTTATTTTTATTTTATTTTTATTTTTTTTTATTTAAGTTTTACCATAACTGCATTTTTCATAGTCATGAAACCACTCATTTCCGTATAAATATTTCGGAACACCTGAAACCCAAACGTATTTCAAAGCATACGCACAAAACATAATACAAGGTAAAAAAAATCTCTATTTTGAAAACATGCTAAAGTTTTAAAAACAAATTACTGAAGTGTCAAAATCTTAATTTTTTTTTATAGATATGTAGAGATATGATTATATATGCACGCACCTTCTCATTCTTAGTAATATATGTCCCCAAAACATTATTAATTTCTCTGATTTCTAAATACATAATATTAATGATTAATAACACCCACATGGCTCACATTATTGAAAGGTCTCTCAAGTAGAAAATAAAGTAAGAAAAACGAAATAAAAAAAATAAAAAACAAAAGAAAACCATTAGAGTAATACTTTAAGCTAAAGTGTAGTAATCACATTATACACACAATAATCTGGTATGTTGGCTCATCACTGGAGTGCCTTTTAGATAAATTAGTTTTTATTATAAATTTCTAATTGGTTTTGTGGGGTGGTTGGACAGATAAGAAAAAAATCAATTGGGTTTTGTGGGGGAATATTGCTCCTAAAAATCTTGATGGGTTAGGCATTGGATCACTTCGGAAAACTAATGTAGTGAAGTTAGTTAAGTGGTGGTGGCGATTCAAAATAGATGAGAATGATCTAAACTCTAAAGAGGAAGGTTATATGGTGCTTCCATCATAATTTTGGATTTTGATCCTTCATCCCGGCTAGAATTTCACAACGAGTCCTTGGAAACAAATATTCAAAATATCACTGGAGCTCGATAACTATAGTTTGGATTTGTCCAGCCTCTTTAGGCCTCATTTTGATTCGTAGGTTGCGTTGGCTAGTCCCACTTGGTTGTGGGATCTTTACCCATTTGGGATTTTCTTTGTTAAAAACTTAAGGAAGGTACAATCAGCCTCGTTTGAGGACCTTGCCATTTCTTTTCAATGTAATAGTTGGGTCCATAAAAAGAGTCAATTTTTTTTTGTTGAAAGTTATGCTTGAATAAACTGCCATTAATCCTCTCATTGACGCGAGGACAAATCCACATTGATAACCCATCATGTTTGTTATGTGATAAAAGAAAGGAATCTTTGAGTCATCTCATTTACAAAGTTAGTTTGGGATGTTTCTTCTTGGTGCAAGCTCCCATCTTTTTACTTGACGATGAGAAAATTTGTTACATTTTCATATCTCAGCTCGTGGATCTCCACGATTGAAGAAGATAATCTACTCGGTGATTCAGACTCTGCTATTTGGGGTTTATGAAGAAGCATGAATGTATTAATGTAGGAGTTATCTTAAAGGTTAATGCCCATCAAAGATCTCTCAGCATGCATTCTGAAGTACAAGCAAGTTACTTCGGAACATTTGACATAGTCACTAAGAAATTCTTCAAGTGTCAAATCTTCCGAAGCCAAAGACTATTTCTTCCGAAGCCAAAGACTATTTCTTCCAAAGCCAAATATGAAGTCTACTGAAGCTTCATAGACAAAGTCTTCCGAAGCCAAGAGACTGATTTCTTTCAAATACAGAGAAGACATGCTTTCTCTGACATACTTTTGACAAAGCTGAACCATTCTTCACTGCCACCTCTGAAAACTCACCAACTTATACAAGTTTGTGATAATTCCATACTTTTGTTACTGTAGATTATGGTTTTTGTTTGTAATTTTCTACTTTTTATTTTTTATCTTTTAGTATTAGATAAAGATATGAGCCATGGATTGTCACAGTCACATGTCAAAAGGCAATCTGCGTTTTGACTTTACATTGATCTTGTTGTCTAAATTAGTGTTATAGCTAGCTTTCAAAGTATGGCCGACTGTAGCATGTAATATAATGTTTCTAATTTATCAGTTCTTAGGGACCAAGTATTGTAACTTTGGTTGAATACTTGAGAGCAATATATAACATTCTTGAAAACCAACTACCTTGTTCTTGTTTTGTGTCCTTTCCCTTAGTTCATTGTTTCTTTAAGCCAGTTTCTTATTTGATCTTATAAGTGTTTGTTAGTTATCTTTTCAACAATTGTGAAACTGTTGCATTGATCTTTTCCTAATCCGATCCTGCAATTAATCTAAGAACAAAAATTTACAAATGTTGCTAAGATGATGGGAGAAATAAAGGTTCTAGGGTTATCTTTGCCTTAAGCACCAGTCTAAGTATCAATAACATGGGATCAATGGCATATTTTTAATGTTCTAGTTTGGTGATATGAATTGAAATATTATGATGTATGTAATATATTAGACTTACACTTTCTTAGTCTGTGAAGTAATAAAATCATTTATTGGCTTTTAAAAAATATATTTTAAATTTGTAATTGAGTCGTCCCTAATATTCACTCCACCCGATAAGTCTTCTCGTAGTGACATTGTTATTTATTTTGACTGAATTAAATATTTTATTTACGTATACTTTATTCCGTTAAACCACCGGTCTATATACTGTTTACTTTAACTAAACTTAATAAATCTCTCTACTCTAATAAAAAGGTAAATGTAAGGGACACGTGACAGCACAACATTACTACTCATTAAACTTTTACCGCTTCTCTCTACTATTTAATAGTTACTATAATTACTGATAATATTATTTAATATATTTATAAACTAAAAATACTTTTTATTAATTAAAAATTTTCTTTTACTAATATTATTTATAAAGATATAAAAAATTATAAAATAAGGATTTTTTTAAAACATCAAAATATTTTAAAATTTATGTTTTTAAAAAGTAAAATATTTATAAATAAAAATAATTAAATTAAAAGTTATAATAATGATATTTTTTTAAATGGTTTGTTTTGAAACAAAATGTTTAAGTTTTTTAAACAAAAAAGTTTAAAAATTATTATCATTTTTTTATTACTTATATCCTTGCTAATACGTACGTAATTTCAATTATATATTTTTTAGAATATCGTATTATAATTAATAAAATTTTATTTTATTTAATATTTTATTTATTTAATCCATGTCATACATTGGTTACTAAATCTAGTATGTTAATTGAATTAGAAACAAAGACTCATTTTAATGTTGGTGATTTTTGATATATGATAATAAAATTTTATCTCAATCGAATTCTATCTAAACGTTTACCATAACGTATCTAACCTCTTTCTCTCTTCAATTCCATCTCTTGTCAAGTGAGAAAGTTCACACACAAAAACTACACAAACCATGTAAGTAAGCACCATGACATTGTGTTTGCTTTTCTAACCTCAAGTCAAAGATGTACAAATCCGTGTGATTGACAGAAACATACAAACAAATATATCCAGTAAAATCTCACTTAATAACAGGGTCTGAGAAGAATGAGATAACGACAAACATTTCTACTATCCCAATAAAAAAAGAGACTCTAAATCTCGAGCGTGATAGACAATAACCAAATTAATGGAGTTGATATATTCTAAAAAGTTTGCTTTGATGCCCACTTCCTGTTGAATGATTATGCCTTTGTTTTAACAACAATATAACCCATGTGATTAGCTGTTAGATTCCTCTATTAATCCCACTAAACCACCTCTATAAAACCCATTAATCTCACAGCATACTACTCAAACCAATCTTTCTAATCTCTAGTGGTTAACATACACATAACATTCACCAAAATGGAAAGCGTGAAGCTAGCCACTGCTCTAACCATCACAATGATGGTCCTCATGGTCCTGACCAGCACTGGAACCATGGCTCAGGAGCTCGGGGAAGCACCAGCACCGTCCCCATCAATGGAGAGCGCTGGAATGGCGTTGCAAGTGCCTGCTTTACTTGCAGCCGTTGTGTCTTTCATCGCTTATTTCTTCTAATCTGTTGCATCTTTTATCGCGTACCGATCTTTTGTATCATAAGCTATGTTCTTTTCATGACTGCTTTGATGTTTCAAACTTGTGTTTCTAGAGTTTAACTCTTCATTTGTACCAAAGTTCTTTTTCAACAAGAAACTATGAAGATTTTACATTTTTTGTGGTTGCTAGAATGTAAAGTGGTTTTGATGGACTGATATGCATCCTGCACATCATTATATTTGGAGTTTATATATGAAGGCCTAAAGTGAAATTAAAATTTGAGACATTTTTTCACACCATACAATATTTTTAAATGTTTAAACTCATAATCACACTCCCTTTCGCTACTAAATAGTCCATAACTATAGGAAATCATAGCCAATATTGATAAAACAACTTGTGGGGGGTAAAGGATATGTAGATGTTGTAAGATTAGAAACTGATACGGTTGATTTGAGCTCATAATGTGGACTCAGGCTCGGCTTGTCTATATACGAGCCGAGCCGAGCTGAGCGAGCTCGCAAGATAATTTGTTTTTTTTACTGTTGCTTTTTACAAATATTCATGAATATAAAAACAAAATATAACATTCTTTTTTACATTTGTTTATCTTAATTTATTGGAACAATTATACGAGATTGGTATTTTATGAATTATGGTTATCTTTCATATTTTTATATTTAGTATTTTTTTTATAAAATGTCAAAATGATCATATGTCTATGGTTCATTTAAATAATATAGCATAATGTGATTTATAATTTATAAATTCTATAATTTAGGCTTTAATTTAAACAAGTCAACTAACGACCGACCTTGGCTTGGGCTAGCATTGTTTACAAACTAAGCCGAGCCGACTAGATTCATTTATAAACGAGCAGATTTCAAACGAGCTTCCAATGAGTTTCGAGATAGCTGCAAGCCGGGAGCCTTTTGAACAACCCTACTCATTTTACATTCATAAAGAAAATCTTCATGTTCTTGAATAGAGAGAGTGGAGTACCCCACATATATTTCGATTCATAACACTACAAAATAGAAGGCTTACATGATCAACTCATCAATTTGTTGGTAATCTGTTGGTGGTGAAAGTGAGTCCCGTAGTTGAAACACATTTGATAAAATGGCATGGGTAAAGTAGTTACCGATGGGGTCGTATCACCGACAAGGTAAATACCTAAATGTACTATTGTTTTAGAATGGGGGAAGCCACCTTGAAATTCTATCTATTTCAACAGTTGAAATTTTTGTCTTCTTTAAAAAGTAAGTATCGTTTCAAACCACAAAGACCATCCATATAATTTACTCAAACAATAAAAATTATATAATACGAATTCAAATGATAGAGTGGTTAAGTTAGAAATTCTTCGGTTTGAACTCCTTTTGAATACCGAATTTGGAATTCGGTTCGGATATGGATCTGATTCAAAATACTTGAAACCTAAATAACTGAATTTGAATTCGCGTCGTTTTGAATGTTGGGATTTTCAAGTCCAGGTCGAATAATACATAACCCTGAATAACGTTGCCGGGCAAATTGAAGGGTCTAAAGATGTAATAGATTGTGTTTTTAGTTAGCTTCCTTGTAAATCAAAGCCCCCCAAGCGTTACCAACAAAATAAAATCAGTAAGAAGTTACATTTTGAGGTCCTAAGGAGAGAGTGTAACTAAGTTATTATAATGTTATCAACATAATTCAATGCAACTTAATTTGAATATAAGAATAAAGAAACAAAAGCTAGAGACAGGAAATACATATTTGTATAAAATTAACCGAGTTTAGATACTTAAAATTATGACTAAATTTAAATCTGAACTCAACACAACTCCATAAAAGGTAAGCAAAAACCTTTTATAGGTAGGCACCAAATGTGTTCGGTAGCCCTTGTAACATTTTTTAAGTTGATATTTCTATAACATTTTTATACTAGCCGTGTAAGCGAGGGGCCTCTACGAAACAGTCTCCCTATCTCTTGAGAAAGATGTAAGCTTTGTCTACATCTTATCCTTCATAGACCCTACCAATAGCCCTGCTATATGTAGGATTTTACTAGATACGACTATTGTTTGTTTTTACACCAACCGTATAAACAAGTGTGACCTTACACTTACTTTTACACAATCATAAATATATTGTGCAACTTCAATAAAACAGTTATAGCAAAAATATAATTTTCATGAATGATAATTATGGTCGTTATAACTACTTTTTCCACCAAAACTTAAAAAGCTGACATCTTTTCTATTGAAATGGTAATAAATATAGATAGTTTTAATATTATTCTTTTGCCTCCAAAATAAGTTTATTTATTTATTTCTTCTTAGTTTTTTAAATCAGAAGTACATATTTGTCCAGTCTGGAAGACAATGGCCAAATGGAGTAGAGAGATAGTTTAATAGTTTGCATTAGACTCCCACTTACTGTCAAATGATTATGCCTTTGCTTTAAAAACAATATAGCCCATGTGATTAGCTGTTAGATTCCTCTATTAATCCCCACTAAACCACCTCTATATAACCCATTAATCTCACAGCAAACTACTCAAACCAATCTTTCTAATCTCTAGTGGTTAACATACACACATAACATTCACCAAAATGGAAAGTGTGAAGTTAGCCACTGCTCTCACCATCACAATGATGGTCCTCATGGTCCTGACCAGCACTGGAACCATGGCTCAGGAGCTCGGGCCAGCACCAGCACCGTCCCCGTCAATGGAGAGCGCTGGAATCGCGCTGCAAGTCCCAGCTTTACTTGCAGCAGTGGTGTCTTTCGTGGCGTATCTCTTCTAATGTGTTGCATGCATCTGTTTCTAGTATTTGTGTTCTTTTCATGACTACTTTGATGTTCAAACTTGTGTTTCTAGAGTTTAACTCTTCATTTGAGCCCTGCGTAACACCAAATTGCGTCGAGCTTTAACTCATTTGCTGATTATTACTGCGTAAAGTTTACCTGCAATCACTAAATCTTGGCACCGATTATCCGATCACAAATCATACTGTGCTAGTTTAGTTCTAACATCAAGCCTTAAAGAAAAAACTGCATAATTTTTAAATTGGGATCTCAATTAGTGGAACATTATAACGAACTTCAAAAAGTGAGTTCCTATTAACTATAGAAACAAACATGCCTAGTGATATCACACTAAGAGTACACAGTATTGTGCCCGGGGTTGTGACTAGGAAAATCCGGCCCCGATTGGGAATACCACACCCCCGGACCCAGTGAGGAAAAATAAGTCCTGGCCGGGTGATTTTTTGCAAGGCTTGACCGCCCTTTTTTCCTTCTTTTCTAGGTCATATAGGGGAATCGGGGAAAAACTGAGACTACTCCGTGCAAAACGGAGAAACAAGTGGAAAAATAAGAAAATTTGATGTGGCAACCCGGGGAACCCGAGACGACTCCCACCTCTCTAATAATAGAGCTATTGATAGGGTCTAGAGAGGGTGAGATGAGTGCAAACCTTTCCATTCTCAAAGGGGACAAAGAGGTTGCTCACACTAAGACCCCAGCCTCCAAAAACCTTTTTTTACGTGTACAATATACAGTCTAGTAATTCAAATAACATAAAATGTGACTAATAGCATCCAAGCAACAACCACACATGATCTAAAAATGATAATAATAAATTACCATTAGTATAAAATGGAGAGTAAATTATAATAGCATGGGAGGAAAAAATGTCACACTAACCCGTTGGCACTTATACACTCCCCTAAAAAAGGTTCGTACGTCAAGACAAACGCTACGCAAATTTGAAGGCTCATGCAAAGTTAATGTTAAGGCAAAGCTAAGGCTAGGATTAATAAGGCTAAAGATGGGTCTAAGACAGAACTGTACACTCCTTAAAAGTCCATAACTTTAATCCGATGCCTCTAAGAACTCATATTCTTGATCATGTTTTCAAAGAGGTATAAGTCTAACAAATCACGTCCAATCTGTTCATCTCATGTTAGTTTGGGTTTGCATCTACTCCACTTCACTATGAGGGTTTTCATGGTTCTTATAATCACATACCCGATGCGTTTAGGATAGTGGTTTTATAATCACATATGGGACTAAGGATTGTCATCCTAATACTCCCTTCCTCCTGGTATTCTTCTCCAGCTATCACCCTCCAATGCATTAAAATCACATTGTTGGACCAAAAAACTTACCTTCCTTTCTTTGGTATAACAGAATAGTTAACTGTTATTTTCACTGCCAAAAAAACAAAGAAACGTCATCAAATCGAAGCTTAAAATACTCGATTAGTTTCATTAAAGTGATAGCAACACAAACCGATATGAACAAAAATCCACATTTGTGTTCTGGTTCTATTGTGTCTTCAATCACAATGTACAAAGTGAATAATTTACAAGCACTCAGTTCTGGAAGACATGGTTCAATATTTCACTGTACAAATTACCTGTCACAACTCACAACTACATAATATCTTTTCTAAGTCAAAACCAACATATTCATCCATCGTACTCGGAGTCAGAGTCAAACTCATCATATTCCCCGTTTTCCTGCAGTTAAAGCTTTTTATCCGTGAGTATAAACACAAAGGCGACAATATTGAACACAATGGTTATTTTATGTTATCATGCTAATATGGCCAAAAAAAACTATTAGTTGTATTCTAAATCATCATGAGTCACTATGGGTTATAATTACTTGAAAACTGTTGCTTAGTTATCAGCATCTGTAAAGATGGCAAACTAGATAGGTCTGAGCATTGGGTAACAAGTCGGGTTAGAGCAGGTAAACGAATTTAAATGGGGATGAACTGAGACACATGGCTCAGGTTTGGGCGATTCCCATATATATTGGAATAATTCTCATTCCCTTATTTCCCTCAAATCTAACACACCCCATTACTATCATATTGTTATTCTCATGTTTTCATTCCATCAAACCAAACACCTGTATGTTTCTTTAGAGATACCACTGTATCAATTTGTTGAATGCTTAAAAACCGTTAATGGTAATTACGGTAAGAAAATATGTGTACCTTTTTTTTGACATAGTCTGCCAAAGCTTTCTCATAGTTGGCTCGTTTCTCTGTTGCGACATCGTAGTACTGGACCTTCTCCTATAATAAACATACCGAAATATTATTCCAGTATTATTAGTACTAAAAACTGAAAGGCTACCTTTTGTTGTTGTGTTTATTTTTCTCGTTTGTTTATTTATTTATTTATTCATGTGTGTGTGGGTGGGTGGGTGGGTGGGGGGTAGGTTTCCTTGACACAATTGCTAACCACAGTAAATTAAGAAAATATTCAATATATGAAATATGAATACACAAGCAGAAGATGATTCTTTAGCTAAGCAACGAGAAATTGACTTCCTCAAACCATTCTGAACTTTTTGAGATTACCACCAAACTGCCAAAATGCTAAAACAAAACACTATACTTTAGAGAATGAACAGTTTGGAACTGAAAGTGCCAAATCCGGTAGTCATTTTAGCATGTAGATTCCCATAATTTTGTTCAAAACCACTTATTCTTGCAAATTATAACCCTTTTTTGCATTTTTCATATGAAACAATGGTTAGTTTGTACGTCAAAAGTAGGCAGACACGTTGGTTCAGAAAGCCAAACATTTAGATGTTGCTTCTTGTCATTTACATTGATGGAATCTACCATTTCACTATTTTGTCAACATTCCTCAAACTTTAAGGAATCCATGCATATTTGGAATGTAGATAATACTTCATTTGACATTTTGTGAGTAACCATGTTAATCTCTAAACAGAATTAAGCAGTAAGTCTAATAACTATACCTACTAATACACCAGTACAATGTTTTCAATATATGTTCTTGCATGATTTCTGTATGGTTATTGTTGGTTATGTTTACCTTCATTTGGGTTCTGTTATGTAAAAATTGCATGGAGTTAGTACATTCAGATTTAGTTTTCTTGTTCGCCAAACCGGCACATAAAAAGACATACTTTTAAAGCCCTATGGTATGTTAGAGTAGCTACTGAGGTTGTGTACTTGTGTTATGATCACCAAACTCTAATACCAACTCTAAACAGTAAATAGACATGGGAAATCCTAACTGATGCAAGCCTAAATAACATTACTCAAATTGAGACATATATGATATACTGATCATGCCAAATTTGCTACAAATATAGTCAATCTGAGAATTTAAGGTTTTTGATATTTTATTATGTATATACTATGAGCATAGTGTTGGCTTTAGGATTTGGTTATTTTGTTTTCAAAATCAACCTAAAGGAGTAAAGGCACAAATGTTTTTTATATATATGTTTTACTTATTAATGAAAAGACATACTTTAAGACCCTGTTTACATTGTATCAGAGCTACCACTCACCCACTCCACTATGATCACTGAATCTTAATACAAATAACTAATGATCCACAAACTAGGGCATTAATGTTTATTCTACATATAAAGTCAACTCAAAAGGCAATGTACTCAATATCCCAATATATATATGTGAGTGTGGCGTGTGCGCTCTTATTCATCAATTCCGATATTCAGATTACATTTATATTTATATGATTCCAACTGTCAATGTGGCACAAAAAGTATTTAATGATTTGACAAAGATTCGAACAAAAAATTTGAAGATTAAATAATTAATAATAGGTATTAAACAAGTTAAACTATACTTTTAAAACAATACAAACCTCATAAGTCATGGCCCTCCATTTATCTCCACAAGCCTTGCCAATCTGGTAAATGAATTTGTAAAAACATCCAATTCAGGCAGCAGAATAAAGAATTATCTATTAAAAAAAAGATGGACGATGAAGAATGAGTTACAGTACACACCTCACGCATTGACTTGACATCTGGATTTTGCTCTTGGAATTCCTTACGGAAATCCTCCCTTAATAAATGAATTCATAAACGGTTACACAAAAAGGAAACCATGATACATGATACATAAATGGAGTGTGTTTTGAGAACGAATCAAATGATTATGTAATCCTAATTGTTTCATTGCAGGATCCAAATAAATAAATCTTAAGACTATTCAAACATGTGTTTCACTCTTTGCGACAAATGGCCATAGCACTTAAAATATATCCTCTGGGACCATAGAAAAGAAAGTTCGAATTCTTATTAGTTTGGAATGTAATGAGTGCGAAGGTTAAACTCGTCAAAAAATGGATTGAACAAACTTCTTCCTCGAATCTTGAAACAGGATGAAAATGAGTAAGAGGACTTAATAGGAACAGGACCATGTAAACCGCCCTCATGCCTATATAATACCACTTATATAGGCATCCCTCGTATTCTCAAAATGTTTAATGCCTATGTTGGCAAGGTGTGAAGTGCATGTTGCTATGGACTATTACATTGTAGTATCGTGACTTATGCCCAAATGGAGACCTTAAGGTGTGTGATTTTGAGGTCTAATTAGATTGCAACATTCACAACCGTCTAGGGTGGACTAGTAGGAATTCATCAAGTGTGATTGTAGGAGTTATTCATGTTCCACAAGAACCACAACCGTAGGAGTAGTATTGGTGTCTGCTTTTGATTTGCCGAACATAACTTCAGCTGCTATCATTTTAGGGTTTGGGGCAAAAAGTTTGTGGACTTTGCATGAAGTACATTATAATCATAAGCAAGTAAGAATCAAATTCTAACTAGTTTCTAGCGCATATCATGACACAAACCAAAAATCCATATACATTCAACTAATCTCTTTTTCAAGCCACTAAACCCCACAACCCCAAGGATTTTCCCAATATATTCATGAAGCTGCATATCCAATTCAATGTGAATTCAAAGTTTCACACACAAACACACATATGCAGAGGATTAAACATAAAATTAGAAGAAAACATACATGAAATAGAAGAAAGCCGTGGGTGGTTTTTTGGGTTTATTAGCATCTAACTTCGATGACTTCTTCTTAGCCTCCCCGAATTTAGGCCTCTTTGCTGCACTAATTTCCTTCACTGTCACCGTTGATCGCGGCCTCAAAGCCATTTTCCTGCAAAATTGTAAATGTATGCAGTTTACGTCTCCATCCATCACTAAAATCCTCTCGAATCTTCATTTTAACTGTGAGACGAGCTCCTACCAACTTCAAACTCCAAATTACTTGTTATTTCAATGTATGAATCAGAGTCAAAACTAAAATATCACGTTAATTTGGAGTATGAAAATCACTAGATTTGATTTCGAAAGGCGATAGTGGTAACTGAAAACGGATGCAATTGACGTGTCCATTCATCACTAGAATCCACTCGAATCCTCATTTTAACTGCCAACTAACTTCAACCTCCCCAATAGTTCATATCGTCGTAGGAATCAAATACAAAACTAAAACGTTCATGATTCATGATGATTTGGAGTTTGAAAATCGCTAGGTTTATAGTGGTGATTGAAATTGTAGTAGAGGTTATGAAATTTAACATACCTATGCTCTGCTTTTGTAGGAGTTTCAGCAGTTTTAGAGGATGAAGCTATCTTCGCCATGGGCCAAAGCTGTGCTTCTTCCACGATGGTTTGATTGGGGAAAATAGGTACGGAGTTGCAGAAGTAATATTCTTCATTTGCTACTCAAAACTTCAAAAATAGTCCTTATGATTACCAATGTTTTAAATTAGTCACTCGAACTTTCAAATTTTAAAGAGTTAATTACACGATTGGTCCCTGTGGTTTTCCTATATTATAATATTGGTCCCAACTTTTGAGAAATTACAGGTTTGGACCTTACTGTTTACTAACTCGTAACACGGTTGGTCCCTCACACTAACTTCTGTTAAGTTTTTCAGTTAAGTGGATGTGAAAAGACCAAAATACCCCTCCCCAACCCACCCCACCCCACCCCACCCCTCCCCTACCCTTCCTCTTAGTATCACGGGCGACGGTGGTGCGCGGGCGGTGGGGTGGCGACCGGGTTGCGCAGGCGGGGGCGGTGGGGCGGCGACCGGGTTGCGCAGGCGGGGGGCGGGGGGCGGTGGGGCCGCGACCAGGGTACGCAGGAGGTGGGCGGTGATGGTGGTGCGCAGGCGGGGGGCGAAGACGATGCTACAGTTCATGTGTTTATATATATAAGGGGTATTTTGGTCTTTTCACATACACTTAACTGAAAAACTTAACAGAAGTTAGTGTCAGATACCAATCGTGTTACAAGTTGGTAAACAGTAAGGACCAAACTTGTAATTTTTCAAAAGTTGGGACCAATATTGCAATATGAGCAAACCACAAGGACCAATCGTGTAATTAACTCAAATTTAAATATAAAAATTTTGTTGCTAGAGTAGAGTTGTACAAACCGTTTTTTTTATCCAAACCAGTTCGGGTTTAAACCGAACTGGTTTTTTATCGTGGGGTCAAACCAGTTTTTTTCAAACCGGTTCGGGTTACAAACCGGTATGACTCACCGGATACTCAAACCTGTCAAACCGATTTGGACCGGTTTGGAACTAGTTTTTTTAATAAACCGGTTTTAGGACCGGTTTAACCGGTTTTTAACTTTTCAAACCGGTTTATAAACCGGTTTTGATGGTGGGGTTTATTAATTGGCATACAAACCGACGGTTCGGGTCGGTTCGGGACTAGTTTGGGCCAAACCGGTTTTTCTTTGAAACCGGTTCTGGTTTTTTTGGCCGATTGCCCATGTCTATGCTAGAGATGATTACTTTGATCATGGAACGAAAGAAGGGGTAATTATGTGATTTATGGAGCGGAAGAGTTAAGCATTCACAGTAGGTTTCTTATTTTTGATGTGAGTGTACGCCCTATATTATGATGGATAGTTGTTAGTGTTTGTGAGTGAAAGAGAGAGAAAATATACGCGGGTTGTACCGTGATTCTCCATATTTGGGGAAAAACAGTACAACCCCCATAAATTTTTTAATATTTTTAAAAATTGTTATGAGTAGAGAATAAAGAAAATGTAACAATAAAGATATTAAAAAGTATTATTTAATTGAAAGATGAAGTAAAAAAAAAATAGTGTTTTTAGTGTAAATATGAGGATGAGGATGGGGTTGCTAGTGTGAATGCTCTAATTGTCATAGATTTTAGGCATCCATGATTAAGTTTAGAAGGAGAGGGGGGTTTTTAATTTTTTATGATTAGTCAAAACTGGTTTTAGTTAAATTGGGTTAGGATGAAAGATGTGGTTTAAAAAAATCAATTGGGTTTGGAAGAATGAGTTTTGGTTAAAATGGGTTTACCAACTATATTTGTTTTTATAAAGGTAGCGACGATGACAAGCAAAAGGGATGGTGGTTTTTGGGTTGGGGGGGGGGGGGTGGTCATGAAGGTGATGATGCGAAATGGTTGCAATGAAGGTGGCGATGTGCAGTGGGGGCGGTGGTGACGATGGTGATGATTGTGGTGGCAATGGGGTGATGAAGGTTATGGCATGCTACAACAAGTTGGAGGTGGGCTAGTGGCATTGGTTGTGTCCGCAGGTGATAGTAGTGGTGCATGATTATGTTACCATTGATTGTAGATGACGTTAACTTATTTGAACCCGCAGTAACATAACTAGTTTCAAGAAAGGCTCGTAAGTCCATCGGTCCATACAGTTGTCCATGTACCAGTAGAAGATTCGACAGCTACTACGGCCCCTGCTTCTTCAGGCGGAACTCCAGGAACTCAAATCAATCTTTTATACAAAACTGTCATAATTGACAAGTATAACCGTAATTGATGAACCAAAAAATTAGTTTACATGGACCATCTCCAACGTGAGGAGACATGGATGTCACTGACAACCCTATACATTAGCCTATTCGACCTCTCTCCTTTGTCTCCACACGAACTTGGCTCTTTCTCCTCCCATCACATTTCCCGCTTGAGTCCCATTCCCATAGATTTCACCGTCCATCTCTTCTCACAAATGTCCTTCATGTTTGTCTCTCTTTCACATCAACCTTTGAGCGTCTCAGTTGAAGGTGCTTTTAGTTCTTACTTTAACTGAAAGTAGGTTTTAACAGCTGTTAATATTTATGAAATTAAAAAAAAACAATAACCGAGACCCAAACGAACATTTGAACCTTTAAAAATTTGATTTAAATATATTTTTAAGTAACCCTAAACTTTAGCACAAAAAAATGCACTGTTATATTTTTGTTTTAACGGAGAATTTCCTATGAAACTTAAACCCAAAGCGAAGACCTTCAAACCTAAGTGTTTCAAGAGACTTTGCCTCTACTACTACTAACCGTCAACCCAGCTAAAAAAGAATATTTATGTATGCATACTTAAAACCTCCATATGAAGAAGAATAGAACCTTAGAATAAAATATTAAAAGGATAAGAGTTAAGTTTATTTTTGCTCCCTAAGGTTTGACAAAAATAACCATTTTGCTCCAAAAGATTGAAAACATCAATTTACCTCCAAATGTTTCATAATTTGTTTTAATTTTAGTCCAAAAGTTTCATCATTGTTTCAACTTGAATACAAAATAATAAAACTTTTGGATTAAAACTGAAACAACTATGAAACTTTTGGAGATAAATTGATGTTTTTAATCTTTTGGATGAAAATGTTTACTTTTGTCAAAACTTAGGGAGTAAAATTGAAATTAACTCAAAGGATAAAATTGTTTTATGTTTTATATGTAACTAGAAATTAAACTCGTGCATTGCGACAATAACATGATTAAGTATAAAAACAAGCGTATGAAGTTGCAGTGATTAGATTCTAGAGATCGAAATATAGATAGAAAACAGTTATATAATAATACCGATGCTCTTCGATTGGTATCGGTTTCATTAGGTTACCGCACGTTACCATCAGGCGACATAATCTATAATACTAAAAAAGAAAATACCATTTTGAATCCAACTCTGCATTAATGGAATTTATACCAGAACAATCACAACCACAAACTATATTTTTAGACTATGTGTTAAGCATATGTTAGACATTGAATTCGTTGAGTATTATGATAAGTTAGTAGATATACATTTAGAAAGAGAGTAAATTATTTAAAATAAAAAAAATTAATTTGAAGGCCATTCAGGAGAGTACTGATCCAACGGATACCAGTAAAACCGGAGGATAAAAGAAATTAAAAACAACAATAAAATATGCCACCGACTTTAGTTACTAAGAGGTAGTAAAAGGCTTGATAAAGGATTTATGTGTGTGAGCCATGCTCAATCTGTGAAAAGGATGCGTGTGTTTTAGTCATTTAATTCTCATAATTGTTAGATGAGATGGGGCAATTTTGTTGTGGCTGTCAAACGGTTTTAGAATTAGGATCATCATCTTTGTCTTCTTAAGAGAAAGAAAGGCGGTGAACATAAAGTATAAACAGCCATAGTAGTGGGTATTATGATGCATGAACGGTGAGATGGAACGAGCCATGTCGGCTCACGCAAACACCATGTTGCCCCCACGTGAGGGTTCCGCGAGCGGTGGATTCGCGAGATAGCTCATGAACGTGAGCTTGGCAAAACCGACCATTGCAATTGTATGTTATTTGTGACTGAATTGTCTTACTGTGCTCACCAATTAATCACTATAACGTCCCTTGAGTGAGTGAGTGAGTGAGTGAGTGAGTGTTGGAACTGCCTACGCGACAGTGTTACTGCAAGCAACAGTAACCACATTTGAATCATAATCAAAATTGAACAAGCTGCTAACAGTGCACACTTGGTGAAGACAGAATTATACCAACTCTGTGAGACGCACATGGTTTTGAAGCCGAACCAGAAAAACTGCATCCGATGCCATCGGATTAGATAATACATACACCAGATGCCATATCTATCAAACTCTTTTATACAATAATCTTAAAAAACAACTCAGACTTCCATATGGCGGAAATGAGTATGTTCAAAATAAGGAAAACTAACTTCAATGAGTGTGTAAAAGGAAGAAGATCATTGTATATGATAGATTGATAGAAACCCTTAAAAGAGTTGCTTATCAATATCAATAAACTTTTAAAAAAACCTGCTACTTGTCAACTGCAAATATCTTCTCGTCTACAAGACTCTCACCTATTGTTTAATCCTCCTTAAAGTGTTTACATATGTATAACTTGAAAATGAAACAAAAAGCTTCCTAAACCTGAAAATATGCACATATGTTAGTACACAAGTGGCATAAAGAAAGATGTGCTCATTGCTAGCATTAATTTATGAGAAATTTTGATATTGGGAGAATAATGGAGTCTGATATGTTTGGGAAAGAAGTGCTTTTAATTTGGGTTGTATATCAGTTCTCTTAAGAAATTTATTAATTTTTTGTTCTACGTCTTCTTCGAAACATTATAAAAATGAGGATGAAGTTTTGAAGAATTTAGGACAAAAATACCAAAAAGCCCTTTCTTTTTAAAGCACACACCACATGACTAAATCTACCTCCACATCATTTAACTTAACCCTAAGTTATAGTCAATTTAACAGTGGAAGGACTCGATTGCTTTAAATAAACTTTTTTCAGACTTAGATCACAACAACTGAAACTTGTGGATTAAACCAGCAAGTTGAGCATAACCACATGGTATGAAATTTGCAATGTAATCCAGAAATTAGGATTGACCAAATTGTTATAGATAATAGTAACGCATAAGGTTGTTATTCAACTACAACTTCTGATATTAACGAAATTAAAATGTGTGATCAAGTAATAAAAAGTTAAAGATAGTAGCTCAAAGAAAAATGAATTATAAAAAAAGTTAAGAATAATCTTTTCCTTTTTTTCCTTTAATTTTATTTTAACATGCCCTTGTCATTTTTCTCAGTTTAGCTTCCAAAACAACAACATTAAAGCTGAAAATTTCTATAATCTTTTCAAGAAAAGTATCTTAAACTATAGTAAGGACTAAAAAGCTAATATAACCAATATATACTTTGAATTTTCTTTTAAAAATTTACACCTCCACTGTGAAATTCTTCTTTTTTTAAGGAACTATGTATATAATACAACTTAATACTCCTTGGTACAGCAAAACTGATAAACATTCTCCTAACTATGTGCTTGTGCAATACTAGGGTTGGATCAGAGGTCCAAAAACCATATTACTTTCAATTATAGTATAATTATTTATAAAACGGTTTAGGAGGTTGTATGCTCTAATTATTTTCAGTAGCTTTCAGCCGGTATCCCCATACAACATGTTTCCTTTATAGATATTTTCTTACCAGATTTGGCCCGCTCCAGATTAAAATAAAAAATAAAAAAAACAATAACCCAAGGATCAAAATTGGGATATATATTATGCACAATTAAGGTGTTAGTAATGATACATACCATACCCATTGACTCTGGTGCTGTGACATTGCAGCATAGCTTCTACGTGGATTTTCATTTAGCAAGCAGTGCATTTGTCCATCCATAGAACTTTGGGCACTCCAGGAGGAAATCCATATATCAATTGGCCCACTGTACTTGCGGAGTATGTTAGTACTTACCTGAGTAAACACACACAGAGCATGTTGATTACTGAAAAGTCCAACATAAGATGTCATTCCTATGGTCCATTTTGTGGCTTTTTACAAAATTATATCTAAAAGAGTGCAAGTAATGTTTTACTTGGCCAAAAAAGAAAGGTAGTGAAAACTACATTAAAGCTTGAGGAATATTCTTAACTTGTCAAAATTAGTGACAATTGAAGTCCACACCTTGAAAGTAGATCAAATTATAAGTTATATTATTTTCAAACAAATAGAAATGCCCTTAAATCTGAGTGTTGTGTATCAAAATAAACACACTGTATATGTAATAAATGGTATTTTTAGAAAAATATGGCTAATACTTGGAAAGCGTTTGAAGAAATTGAAAAAGTACCTTTGTAAAGTTTCACGGGGTATTTTTGCAACAGAAAAAGGTAAAGAACAGAAAACAAAATTAAACAGGAAAGAAAAATTACCAGCTCCCAGGCTTCAATTTCTCGTTGTGAATTATCAAGCATGAACCTTCTGATAGTAGAAAAGAAAAAAACACTTATTCACATTTTTAATCTCATTTTTCAAAGTGCACACTTGCCAAATATAATACTTTCTTGAAGCTTAATGAATTCAAATATCACTATTTATATAGAGTCCAAAATATAGTAGGTCAAGAATACGTAAATTACAGTTTTAAATTTGCCAACCAAAGCTTCATAAAACATTGACACTTACTGCACTCCATGGTATACATCACGGTGATTACAGTGACCTGATACCCCATAGTTATCGAAAGTAATTATCTGCAACAAATTATAAGGAAATGAATTTATCAACATCCATGGAAATGAAACAACTAAAGCATGGGAATCTTAATATAAAATCAAATGAAAGAAATTTCACATCAATGTACTACGCATATATATGTAAACTGTAATTAAACACAGCATATTCCAAAATCAAAACTAGTGAGATCAGAGCTTACAATGTCAATTGCATTAACAAATTATAATGAAATGAATTTATCAACATCCATGGAAATGAAACAACTGAAGCATGGGAATTCTTAATATAAAACCAAATGAAAGAAATTTCACATAAATGTACTACGCTTATATATGTAAATTGTAATTAAACACAACATATTCAAGATTAGTGAGATCAGAGCTTACAACGTCAATTGCATTATCATTAATTTTCTTCTCCAAAATCTTTGATAGTAAGCTAGTATTCCAAATTTTTCCAAACCCATCCTGAAGATGAATACACATAGATATTATTCATAGACATGGAATGAAAAACAACTGAAGATTTTTAGGGGAAAAGAAATAAACCTGAAAATCTGGATGATCCATTACTGTCACTTGTTGGCTTGGAACCTGTATGATCAAGTAATTATCATAGGTATCAAACAAGTGACTCATGGGAAGTCCTTTTTATCATTCAAATATGTGTTTATCTAGGTATGTAAAGGTATTCAATTGATTACAGACTTTTTTTACAATTAACTTCTCTATATATAACTATATAAGTTCCTTTCATGTTTAAGTTGAATTTTACTAGGTCGGCCGGTGCTCGGTTGCGCGCGCGTGAACCAACCCAACAAACAAGGAAAGGATGTAAGTTCCTTTCATGTGATATGACATTTTGTGGAACATACCATTAATAATTGATAGAAAAATTCAAAAAGCTAGTTAACTACTTAAGTATAAGAACAATAATTACATAACTCACTCAGTCAAACAAACAAACAAATATACCCTATAAAATCTCACTCATAAAGTAGGGACCAGGAAGGGTGAGATGAGGGCAAACTTTATTGCCATCTCAGAGATAGAGGGGCTGCTCTCAAGTTACTATTATTATTATTTTTTATTTTTGCTGTTCGCGCAGACGCATTTTAGTAACACAACAAAAATAGTGAAGAATCGTGGAAAACTAAATTAAACAATGGCTCGTATTGTACCAAAAAGGTAAAATACAAGAAGATTATGTATCTCAATGTTGTGTAAAATAGCATGTCACCTTAAGGATAGCAGAAGCCCCATAAAGCTCTTCTTTTCTAACATTTCCCATATCATCAGCATTACCTGCAAACCAATTAACACCATACAACATCAAAAGACTATTGGTACCTATCATAGACTTGACTCATTTTATGGGCTTGAATTCCTTTCCCCAAGTACTATATGTCTTGTTGACAACTCATATAGACAGGGGATATTGTATAAGTCTACAGGATAAAATAACATACCCCACCCAAAAACATATTGGTACACTTTGATCACCACAACTTGGTATTTAAAAAGAACAAGGAATGCAAGCTCAATCTCTAAACAAGTCAGATTATTGGCACATAACTCCGAAATTTAAGAAAGTTAAATGATGAGATTAAGTTGCTGTTCATAGTAATGCCATAGATCTTGTTTGATTTTCATCTAAATCTCACTCTCTCTCTAACGTTATTAAAACTAAAATCCGATATTAAAAAACCAAGATTTTTAGTTATACAAAATATTACCTGTTGACATGCACAATATGTGCAAGTTATGACCTCTTGAAGTCAGCTGATTAATTGTTGGTGAAAAGAACCTGCCAATACAATAGTTCGATACCATACAATCAATAACTTGCATGAAACCACATGATTTGAAATTGAGAACCGGCAATCAATAACTCATAGTTGTAATAAATGCTAGAGATTTGATTAACTAGCAGGATTTAGAAAGAAAAACACTCCAGAAAAAAAAGTATTATGGGTTCTAACCGTACATGGATTCATCATCCGGATGGGCGATGACCAGCAGGACATTTCTCTTCTGCGAAGATCCAGCTGATACATTCAAAAAACAGTTATTGAAGGAACAAAAAAATTATGAATTTAAGCGGTGTAGCGAATACTTCTTGGATCACCATCACTAACCATCATTGTTTAAGAAGGAAGATTGATATGGATAGAATGATGCATAGATAATTTTGCAGATAGAAGCCAACCAAAGTACAGCTACTGATGCAAATATCATGAACCACTCCATCTACTTACTCCTACAAACAAAACTCATTAAAATATACCCCCACCAGTCAACTAGTAACAACAATTGCAAATCATCATAGTTTATACCATACATTACAATTAAATCAATAAACTGGCATCAAAATCACCCTGATAGGAATTTAGATGCTGATTCCAGCAGATATAAGGATATTGTGCATTTGGGCAAATATAATAAGAACAATCAAACAGGAAAAATAAGAAATTTGCTATTGTGTATCGATTGCCAAAGACGATGCATTATCAGATATAGATTTACTAAAAGTAAAAACCCTAGGAAAGAACAGATTGCGCGCAAGTAATGAACTAATTTGTTTGCAATTGGAAGCGTACGGATCTTAAAATTAAGATACCTGGTGTTAATTCGAGAAGTTGAAGAGAGCTCTCATCTTTTGTTTTTCAATTTTATGGCGGATTAGAACACATACACAGGGTGCTTGTGGATTTAGGAGAAAAGAAGATGATGGTTTCTTTTTGGCAGTTTCACTTATGATTCCAAATAAAAAACTTTAATATTGTATTTAGTTAGACATAATACCAAAATGTCATAGGACCCGTATGAGATGCTATACAAGGTATGCTTGTATTATGTGTGTTCATAATATTATACTAACAGTATGAGGTGTTGTTAAGTGTACATATCATCTGGGATCACATTAAGTGTTATATGAGCATGCGATAATATTATAAAAAACCTTTAAATGTGTTATTCAGGTCGTATAAACTTACCTGTAATATATCATGTCATGTCTGTCAATTTTAGTAAGTCATACAAGCCTATAACATTATGAAATAGGATAACATAAAATCTAAAGTTTTTTAAATATTCATATTTAGCATATTTAGTAATGTCCTAATTAACGTACATCATCCACCTTTCCACATATCATATGGGGGTGTGAGGTATCATTCAGGCTGGATAAGTCTGTTATTATGACCTGCTCGTGTAATTATTCATATGATCCTCCACAAATGATTTATATAGTAATATAAATTATACACATATACAATAATATATCTATTGTGTATTACAATATTTTTACATTAATTTTAAACATTTTAAGGGGGCAATTTGTCTTTGATAAATTGATTACCTTAATTATTTTTACACCCAATTATGCTATTAACTTTTTAACAATCATCACTTATGATTTTTAAATCGCTATACATTTTTATTAGGTTAATATATTTTAAAAAAATACACTAAAAAGATCATTTTATTCTCCTTAATTTGATTATGATATTGTTATAGGTTTTTTTTAATACAAAAAATATTACATGTTGTGTTTTCTATCGTATCGTGCAAACACCATTCTAGTATTCTTATAATAAAAAATAATAAACAGTAAAAGAGTAAAGGTTAAACAATCAATTCCAAGTTCCCATCAACCATTCAGAGCTTAAACACTTAAATCAAGTTTTTTATATCGTAAACCATAAACCGAACAATATAAATCTCAAACTGGCTAAACCGGCCAATTTGCTTGGGCTTGGTCAGGTTCAACAGTTTATAAACACTGCTACTGGTGTTTACTTCTTACTCCAATTTTTTTTTGAAAAATTTCATGTTTTAAATGGTCTTTTACTTCTTTTGACAACCTAATTAACTTTTTAACACTAGGTATCAAAGATAACTCTAATATAACTACAAAAATTAACTACCTTTTTTCTCAACTTGACACCTGAAGGAAAGAGAACAAATGAAAATGGGATTTTGAGATGCAAAGTGAAAAAGCTAAATTTTTTTTATGTGATTTTTGATATTTAGGGTTCCTGTATCTATACTATATTATAATGCACGAAGGAGGGTTTCCGTCATAATTTAAGAGATTTGAACATTTTAAACACAATGTACAACTTAAAAAAACAATTTCACAGGGGTAATTATGTCATTCAAACACTTCTAAAAAGATAGAACTTCAAAACTATTTACACCTACACCCTTGTATCTTTAATTATATACAATTTTTTCCATGTTTGCTACAATATGCTTAAAAGAAAGAATTCAGTTTTTTAAATATTAAACTAACAAGAGATGAGTACTATAATTTAAAGTGTCGCACCCGTCGCATCGCACGGGCACGTTACTAGTATAACAACAATTCATTTGATATATTTTTCTATTTACATCTTTTTCATTTTTTCAGATTGAATTAGGTTTTCCTTATTTTTGTCAAGATCCTTGGTCCCACATTCCAAAAAAACAATTCATATCTCTAACATGCGAGACCAAAAGAGTTGGTTTTTGTTTTGTTTTTTTATTCTTTTTTTTTTTGTTTTTTATATTATTAAACTGGTGAAACAAGTTAAGAACCATTTAAAGTTTAAGATGATAAATCAAAATTTAGTGTGGTTTCAAACCCGCAAATATACTAGGGACTCTTCTGGGGTTTGGGCATTTGCTTCAACCCTCGCCCCTTCCACGGGTGTGCCAAAGTCACCCAAGGGCGAGACCTTGGGTCGTCTTACAAAAAATTATTGTTATAATTTCTTTTGGATTGTTTGTTGTCATCGAGCATAAAGATGATGCTCCAAACAAACACTAAAGAACATTAAAAGAACAAACACATCCATATCACATGAAACAAACATCAAAGCATGAGTTCACTTGGGCAAAATGAGAATTTCCAAAAGATAACTAATACTAGTCAAAAGTTTATAAGTCCAGGTAATATCATTACCCAAAATTTAATGAGTGGTATACATTGTCTCTATGGTAAACAAGTGATGTTAAAATTATTGCTCAAAAAATACAAGAGATGTAATCCCTCAAAGGATTGTAAATAGAAAATGCCAGCCAAATGCAAGACAAAGCCAACATTGAAGGCATGATGAGCGCACCATGCTACTAGTCATGACTGGTTCGACTGCTCCAAGACCTGTGATCGAAACAAATATAACAGATCTCAACAAATATGAACTAGAGGACGATATACTTACTTTCTTTTGTGTTAAGAAAACGCCTTGATTTTGTGATTCTAAAAGGCAGAGGTGGCAAACTAGCAAATTTGATCTCTTTACTAATAAATGGGTCAATTCGGGTTACTTATTACCTCTAGAGGGTTCTATTATTAAGCTTATATAATTTTTGTCATCACTTTTGATAGATTACTTGTCTAGAAAAATCTAAAATTTTGCAGCCAGACCAAGGGTTGCTCCTTTCAGGACATGTAAATATAGCATTTACAATACAAATCTGCTTGTAAACGTTGGCATTTTCCAAGTTGCGAAAAGTTGGCTTCGTAAAAATTATTACAAAAAGAAAAGAAAAAAAGAGAACACCCTTGAAAACACAAAATGAAGTAAATTGTCATGTATAAAATGTACCTTAAGGGCAGGGTCAACAGTTTCTGGTCTCCTTGCAATTGATCCAAATACACTAGTAGGCCATATCTATAAACATTAATAAAAATATATATTATTAACTACAGAATTTTCATGATTTCTACCTCACGTATAAGAAAACTATTGAAAGTGCCAAGTTGAAAGTTCAGAGAGAAAAAGCAGAACTCATGCAGCTACAAAAATCAAAATAGATAGTCAGATACAACTTTCCTATAGCATGATTGGTTTGGAAAATAACATTTTATTGAAGAACATTGAAAATTTCTCATTAAAGAAAAAAATAATTTGACAAGAGTTTTAAAAATTAAATGAAGATACACTAATGCACAAGGACAGAGTTTACATAGATGAACGAAATTTTTAATCGATTGGGATTTTAATTCCATACTAACGCTTTTTGTCAGTCAAAGAAGAAACAGAGGAATATGTTAATAAGTTTTGTCCTTCTGAAACTAAACATGTTTGAATTACATCGATATTTCATAAAAATAGTGAGTTTCCTCACTCTCACTAATGGAGTCTGTTTTTTGTTTTATTGAAATTCAAACCTGGTATTTGTTTTTGATACACATGACATACTTGTTAACTGTTTATCACCAATAAGATGCAATTGTAATCCCTTTCAAGTAGGTTACTGTAGTCAAAATTTCATCTACTGCTGATAAAGTTCACAACAATATTAATGGTGAAATTTTGGTCTTACAGGGGCAGATGAGGTAAGTGAAACAATTAGGATCTAAATGACTAAAATTGATCAACACGTAATAGTATTAGAAGTTGAAACCAAAACAACCTGAAGACCAATAAGAAAGTATTCGTACAGTTAATATAACTAGTACTCATAATTGTTTAGTATCCTAAGCTTTCATCTTCCAGTAAGAAGTCAAATTGAGGGTACAAAGTCTCAGAGCAAAGCAACCTACACACAGCAACCCCACCACATAAAGTAACTAGAAGTCTTATATACTCTCAAACGCAATTTAATTAAGATGCAATATATTATGATCCTAGTGATGAGAATAACAGTTATCCTCTTGATGGAAAATTAAAATTAAGCAAAAGAAGGAATACTTACCCTCCAAAAAACCTTGCCTTGAAGAAGCCCGTAAGGAACAGGCCCGAAATTCCGAGAATCATAGGAATTATAAATATTATCCCCTTGAACCCAAACATGTCCCTTTGGAACCTACATATATACAATATTAACCCATCAACTATAAGGTGTTACTCACACAAACCCACACTCAAAATAGAAAAATAAATTAATTGTAAATAAATCATACAATAATGGTCTCGGTTCTATCACTATTTTTGGGATCCACAATGTAGGTGATATTGTCACCTTCCATTCCAATAATTCTTTTGGTGACAAACTTTCTTGGATTTTCAGGCGATCGGAGCACAACCACATCACCAGTACCCGCTTTACCATTTCGTGTTGAGATTCTCTCAAGCAAGACAATCTCATTAGTAAGGTTAAAAGTAGGGAGCATACTAGGACCTTGGACCTGCAGGTGACTGATTATTAGAATCTATTAAAGGGGAAACTTTGATAAAGAAATAATATATGATGTAAAGATTGATTTTTACCAAAGCAGTAGAGCAGAGATAGGTATTAGTGACATGAACAGCACAGAAGAATTTGGCAACTAGAAAGCTTTTATCTAGTGCTTCTTTTACTATGAAGGCCCATTGCTGAAACAAACTCATATTTCTCAACAAGAAATATTTTACGTTTGAAAGAAGCTTCAACCTTTTGTTTCTTGCAACTGTACGTAAATTAACAGATAAAGAAACCAATTGCATTACAGCTCCTGAATCTTATCAAGTATAAGTAAAACAATAAACTGATCAATCTACCAAATTTCTAAAAGAATAAGCAACAAACAATATGAACACCCATACAGAGCATGCTCCTATAGAAATCAAGGTTTGATTATATCATGAGATCCAAATATTCACAGAGCCAGATAAGTTTCCTTTTAAGTGCAAGAGTAACAGCTAAAGCTTTGACAAATCCTCAGTCATTGGATGTTAAATTGGGTATCAATATTTCAAAATTTATGATACTGAGACCATGGGGCAAGCTCATCACGCCTCACGATGTGGTCCGATGTGACCATTTACCCACACGTGAACATCACGCCTCTCATACGTGGTTCACGGCATCCGAAGCATGAGCGGCCTCACGGCCTCTCCCCATACAACTCTCTCTTTCTTATATTTGTACTTAAACAATTAACAAATTGGTGCAATGAAGAGTGGTGAGACTGAATATCATATTCACGAGTGGCCACTCGGGGAGTAGAGAATGATGTGATGCTGGTGTGACTGCGAGCTTAATGTGGAATTATATAGTCTAACAAATAAGCTATCAGATATTTATCACAATGATTTTGTCTCACGCATTTCGTCGAACAGGTAAGGCGCATTCAGAAGCAAGATTTCCACATAAAGAACACCCTCCATTAAAACATCCCTACCAACAATGGATCAATTTCAAAACTACAAAAAGACCCAAACTTGTGTCGTCCTCTCGAACAAGATGAAAACCAAATCCATCAAGCTCAAGATTCAGTCGCTAGGGCTAAGATATGAAATTGTATGTGATCAAGGCATCAAGCAGAATATGAAACTGAGAGACATGAGAAGATACAATCGGAGTCATTAGATCTACCTTATACAAGACGGAGGTATTTGTCGCCGTCGCCGGTACCGGCAAGATAAGCGTCGTCGGACGGTGGAAGCTTGGAGAAGTTATTAAACCCTCATGTAATTGGGTTTAAATGTTTAAATATAACCCTGTAGTTTTAGAAATTGAAAAACAACCCGAATAAACTTTCTTCAGGTATAGTTGGAAGTTACATATACATTTACAAATGAACCCATCATCTTTTATGTATTGCCATTTTTGCGTGTTAAGTTAGTCATTATAAATTTTGCATTTGTTTCAAAATACATTTTCGCCCCTCGTCTGTTTAATATTTATGCTCACACCATAGGGTCGGCGTACATGGAGCGGTTAGGATATTGTACGTATATACTTGCAATCTGATATTCTGATTTGCCATGTTATCTTACAATCTACAGTTGGCTTGTCAAACGATAATGATTTTGTGGGTATACATTTACAATCTGAACTTTCATGTTATCATACGGTCTACGGTTTTACCTATTTCCAACCAAAAGCAGCATGCAACAATGTTGTAAAAATCGCTATGCGCTAGTCGCGCAGCGAGGTAAGAATTAAGGATTAATCTGATTTGAAATTTTATATATAATTTTTAGTTTTATATATAGACACGCATTTTAATATGTAATTTTAATAAAAAATGTTCAGTTTTATATATAAATACACATATTTGGCCGGAATTTTCAAATTTAAGCCGAATTTTCCGACTTTTGGCCGGATTTTTTGAAAGTCGCTTGAAAGTTGCTGGAAGGTCGCCGGAACCCTACTGGAATTTCGCCAGAATCACAAAATTTTGGCCGATTAAGACCGCCTAGGGTCCACCTAGGTCTGATTTTGATCACCATTGACCGCCTAGCGATTAATTGGCCGATTAGCAAAAATCTACCAGGTAATCGGCCGATTTTTGATTCATTGGCGATTAATGCCGATTTTTGCAACACTGACATGTAGTTTAACATGTTGCAAACGAAATCTAAAAACGTAACATCTTTCTACTCTAATAAAAAAGGATAAATAGAGAGTACACATGGTATCACCACATTCATCATTACCAAGTTTTTCCCGACTCTCTCTCATATTAAACAATCATATTTAATTACTAATATTATTTAATATTTTTATATTAAAATAATTTGTAATAAATTAAAAAAATCTTTTCTTAATGTTAACTTTAAATAAACAATTTTTTATAAAATAAGAAATGTTTTTAAACCGTCAAAATTTTTTAAAATAAGAAATATTTAAAATTGGTGTTTTTTAGAAAGTAAAATTTTTATAAAATAATTAAAATTAAGAGTTATAATAAGAAAGTTTTTATTAATAATATTTTCTAAAATGTTATTTTTAAAACAAAATATATTATTCTATTTATATTAAAATATTATTTTATTAATAACAAATTCTAGTTTTATTTAATATTTTATTTATTCAATCCGTTTAATACACTAGTTTACTAAAACTATTTTAATTATATAACCCAACCTTAAATTCAAGTTAAAACCTGCTAACATGTGTTTGCATAATTACATGATTGAACTTGATAGTAGGTAAACTTTTCTAAAAGTTTTAAGTGTAATGAACTAATGATAGAAGAATTGTAACATTTTTCACCGGAGATTGCGATTCACGACGGCAAAAGTAGCCGGAGATAATCGTCCGTCCACCGTCTTCCACCATCAACGACTGTCCGTCTACGATAGATACTACGGGTAAGTTCCATGCATACTTCAACATTTCATTTTGTTACGTAATTCTGAACCCTTTTTAGGGTTTATCTTACGTGGATTTGATGTTCTTCGTGCTCGCTTGTTTTCTGCACAAATTATAGAAAACAACAGTAGATTCCGTTAAGATTGCTGTACTCTTTGTGTTAGAAGTTCATGTTTACATTGAATTATCCCCATTTTAGGTTTAATTGTTAGATCAAGTGTTGAGTTAGTTGTATCTAGGTCAATGATCGCAAAAGCATTTGAATTATCGACCACATAGGGGCTTCGCATGAATAATCCGGTAGCTATAGACTATAATTTGCCATTTCAGTTCCATTTGGCTTTGATAACAATAGCTTTGTTACGAATGAGATTATTCTAGGTACGTTTTCTTGTTTGTTTGTTTGTTTGTTTGTTTGTTTCGTTCCATTTGGTTTTGAGTCTTGAATGATCATGTTTACTCATATTTTAGTTGGTATTGCATTTGTTAAACCAATGTATGGCTTGTTGGTAATTTTGCGCATGATTTTGATACGAAAAGTATAGAAATGATTACTTATATGATATTAAGAAAGTGTTTTATCAGATGGATCCTCAAATGAAGAAACAATCAACCAAAACTGGTGGCAGAAGCACTTCAATGATGACTAAACCTCACGGTGATGCTGAATTTTGGCCATTATCAGGGAACCCATATTTCTATGTTGTTATAGGCAAATCAAAGAGGTTTCAACTGGTAATTTTCATGCCTCATGAAAAGATTCTGCATTTGACTTTTATAATTCAAAGATGTGAAGTTTTTACATTCAAGATGTAAACAATGCACAAATGTGAACTCGAAACTAGATGATTTTAAGCTAATTTTATGTAGATGCTATGTTGTATCTCTATTGGGTGAAACGGCTCAAATTGAAAAAGTTAGCTACAAAGGAAACAGACGGGTCAAACTAGTTGAAAGTTGCCTAAAGTGTAATTTTGATGTGTAAACCTTCATGCCATTTATGCCATAAAAGTTTTATTTGTCGCAATTATAGAACTTCCCACAAGAACTATCGGAGAAGCTTCCAACTACTAATGTCCTTGCTAAAGTCGCCTATCGTGAAAAGGTGTGGGACCTACGTTACCTTGGTGATCAGACCCCAAAAAGGTTTGGAATTGAATCATGGGTAAAATTCATGACAGAAAACAATCTTGCAGCTGGAGATGCATGTTTGTTTGAGTTGATTAAAGGTGGCTCTAACAATTGGGTCATTGAGTTCAAAGTTCAAATCTTTAGAGATGATTTCCCGTTTGAATTGCTAGAGAAAACAGAAGGGTTTTGTGAGAACAATCCTATCGACTTAGATTAGATACAAGATTTGAGTTTTATTTGATTCTGAATCTTGAATTGTTTTGTTTGTTCATATGCTTTTCAGTTCTGTTGGTAGAGAGATACTTTTTCCAGATGGTGTTTTGAAAATCAGTTTGGTGAATTCAGTTGATTTCTGGTCTTTATGCATTACTGGTTCTCTTGGTCTTTATGAATTCAGTTGTTTTATTACTGTTTATGGTCATTTAAATTCATCAAGCTTTAAAAGTAATTCCAAATGTTATGACTGCAGTTTTTTAAATCCATAAACAGTTTAATTAAATAAAACTGTGTCGTATTAATCATCGGATGATATGAACTATGAACACAGATCTGGAGGTGTAAACTAGCTCAACCGGGCTCGAGCTCGTCTACGCTTGAGTTATGATTTGTGAGAAATTTTGCAAGCTTGACCTCAATTCACACATGGTATATGAAGCTTAGACTTGTTTATTAAATGAGTTTATATTCATGCTCAAGCTCGTTTAAGCTCGACTCGATTTGCGAGTAATTCTTAAGTAGCTAACAAGTGACCCAGTTCATTTACAAACAACAAATCAAACATCTGGAGAATAAGACACATTGCTGTGGCCAAAATGAGAATAAAAAACAAGAATAAATTTAGAGATGGGCAAAAAAGACCGGTTCCTGTAAAGTTAATCCTCTAGTAACGAGGTCACGGTTCGAGTCAAGGGAAAACCTCGTTATGGTTCGAGTCAAGGGAAAACAGTCGCATAACCCAACTCGAACACCTTTCGATGCAGAAGATTTTCATGTACACATTTGCATATATAGTGCGAGTTATTGGGGCAAGTATTGGCGTAGAGTCTCGGCTCGATCTGTGTTTCTTAACTTGCGAAACGCGTTAAGTTCAATCTGTCTGACCCGTTCTCGGCTCACGCCCATCACATCCCCAATCTCTTGCAATGTCCTTGTTTTACCATCTTCTAGCCCGAACCGCCACCTAATCACTTTCTGCTCTTTTTCGTTTAATGTACTCAACACCTTCTGCAAGTCCTCAGACATAGTTTGCTTTATCAATACCTCCTCAGGTGTCTCTTGGTCAGGATCATCAATTAGGTCCTAAAAAACCAAAAGGTGGGTCAACCCAACCCGTACAAAATAACCCATATCGGCCCGTTACCCAAACCACCGATGGTTAGAGAGAAAAGTACAAGAAGAGCACAAACCGTGAGCTTGGTACTGTTATCAAACCCGACAGGGATATCAATGGATCGGGCAGGCTTAGGGGCATGTTCTGCAGATTGAATCCTCTTAACAGATAGGCCCGTTTCGATTGCAATTTCTGCACGAGTAGGTTTCCGTCCTAGCTGCTTATCCAATCGATGTCTGGCTTCATTCACCTTAGATTGCACCTCCACCATATAATACTGTATCAACATCAAAGGGAAAATGAAACTTTTTTCAGTTTGGTCTAAGCATGGAAATGATTAATATGCCCATAACATCTGTTTTGCATACGGTATCTTTTTCTTACCGGAACGTGAATTATCCTGCTTTGTTCTGCACGCGACCTTTGGACAGCTTGCCTTATCCACCAATGAGCGTATGTCGAAAATTTAAAACCCTTTGAAGCATCAAATTTCTCTGCACTTTTTACCAGGCCTCGGATTCCTTCCTGAGAGAAATATCCACATCAGCAAAAGTAGGAAATACAGATAGAAATTCTACCATAAATGACGGATCTGACAAAAAGTTTTGTGGGCCGACCTGACCCGACCCATTACCTGTAACTGAACCAGCCCGACCCATAACCAGACTGATGCATACCTGAACGATATCCTGAAGATGGACCTTTGTTCCATAGTAACTTCTTGCAACAGAAATAACAAGTCGAATATTGCTTCTGATCATTTTGTCCCTGCATTCCTCACCATAATGTAAATGTCTACCTAACTGTATCTGATCAATGCCTAAAGCAGCAGCCCATTCGGCAAAAGTGGGCGGCACCCCAAAACGGGCCTCCAGATCTTTATGGACTTCTTGCAATTTCAGTAGGTCCTTTGTGTTAAAAACAAGGAATTTAAGGTTAATAAAAGGCATCAGAAATTAACAAAGAACTGCATGAACAATTGCTAATGAATATAAAACAATAATGTTTGCTCAGTTGTTAAAAACATTCAAATCTCAACATATTATGATTAGAATGCAAAGAGAGATTAGAATTCTTTTTGAAAGGCAGCCAAACAACTTAAGATAAGGGGTGTTTGTATGTGTGTTTTCAAAGTGGTTATTGCAACTAAATTAATCAAAATCATTATAAGAAAATTGTGAGTTTGAAGTTAGAGATAGTTGGGAATTCTTACATTGATCTCAATAACCAGTTTCCTTAGACCAACTCTTTAGTATAATCTACCTTTTTCTTATCATAAGCGTGTGTTTGGATGTGTGTTTTGAATGTGACCATAATTTATCAGGATCCCATAATCCACTTGAACAAAATGGTTGTAGCACATTTAACGGAAAAAAAAAGACCAAAAAGGACATCCTTGTGGGAAAAAAACAGAGATGTATTGTGAGACAGGAGTAAGACTGTAAAAGTTTCTCAAATTAGGTCAAAAGAAGGGGTAATCAAGTAATTCTATTTTACCCTTTGATGGCCAGCTTTGTGTTAGCTAGTAGAAAAGTGGATCTCCATAACTAATTATATGACCCTAAAATAATCAGATGAATCGGTTTCAAGAAACATAAATCCAAACACCCCTAAATAACTGTACTTTTTCACATAATTCAAGATAAAAAGAAAAGAATTTTATACCTGTATCCCTTTAGAAAGTTCAACTTCCTCAGCAGCAGTTAGAAGCTTGGCGTTAGTCATTCCTCCCAAAAAAGCAAAAATATCCTTTTTATCGCCACGTCTTCTGCTCACTCCAGTTTTTACCGCCACAGTACTGCCGGCACCCCGCCCTCTGCCACCCATAGCTGCAGATTTCATTGACACACTACTAGCTTCAGCTCTTTCTGCTGCTCTAATTCTCCTTTCTTTCCGTTCCACTTGTCGTTTTGATCTCACAGCTATGCTAGCTGATAGCTGTTCTTCTAGAAGCTTAAGTTCTTCAAATGTTGGTTCTGTTTCTTCTGATATTTGTGAGCTGAACTTATCTATGGAATTATCGGGCTCAGGTAATTTAGGTTTTTCTTTGATATCTAATTTTTTGGGGCGCTGGAGGTTCATCATCATTTCTGCTGCACTCTTGGCAACCTTGACTGCAGCCTTTGCTAATGCAATTGCTTCAGCAGCTGCTGCATATTCACTTGTGGTGAATTCGGAAGGTAATGTTGCTCCTTTATTTGCCTAAATAATAATGTTCGAATGTCAATGAGTGATAACTAACATTAAATGTTTTATTATATATACTGACAGTCAAATGCATATGTAAAGAGATTTGACATGAAGAGATGGTAGATTTTAACAAAATTTGTAAAGCAATCAATATACTTTTAAATAACCCGTTTGAATTCAGTAATGCTTTCAAGTGGAGAAAGTTTCAATCAGGAAAGGACTATAAGTATTACTACCATAAAACCTGAGGTGGCAATTTTGACCCATTGATAAATAAACGGGTTGACTTTGGTATGTTTTATTTCTAACAAGCAACATGTTTAAGATAAAAATAGATAGCTCAAAAGGAGTCAGGTCCAACAGGTTGTAAGTCGGCTAAAATGTGCTTTTGGCAGGGGAATGGGAGAAAGTTGACCAGTAAATGAAGTCAGTTAGTCAATTGACAAAACACTATTATACTAAATAGTATACCCGCATAATCTATTACATAACTAATCTAAAAAAGCCAATATAATTGTCGCGCAAAAGAAAGACGGTGGTTGGTACGACACATTAGCAGATTCTGACCTGAGCAACTGTACCATTATATGCCCATGATCCACTCCCAGCAATTGAATTTGCATGTGGTTCTAAAGATGGTAGCTTGAAATTTTCAATATCAAGTACTCCACTTGTTGATGATGATGATGAGGACCATTGCCTGTCAGCAGCACCTGAATTTGAATGAACTTCTAAAGATGATAAGTGTAGCTTTTCTAAGTTAAGAACCGTAGATTCTGTTGATACAGGTGGCGTTGTAGTTGATAAAATGCACCGAGTCAGGAAAAAAATAGACCCTCTGCATTTTGCTGCGTTTTTTAGCATAAGAACAAATCGATCATGAGTACAAACAGAACACCTAATTTCTGATGAATATGAAGACAAATTGATGATAAATTTTGTTATAATAAACTACATATTGATGTAAAACCACAATTGGGAGTAGATTGATGATGAAATCAGAGATAAACAATAAACACTATAATAAATCCTTCTTTTTTCATAGTGCTTTCATCATTACCCCTATGTTAAGAGTGGAGTAATGCCTTTTGGAGAACCACAATTTTATATTTTTATGGGTTTCATAGAAAATGTCACAATGATGTTTCATGTGGATTATGAATGGTAATGAGTTCATCACAAACTAACTTGCATCCAATATTTCCACTTCTAATCATTGCAAATTTCACTAAATCATAATTACTCTCATTTTAAGTTACTGTTACCGTGCTCACAGCATACTTATTTCTCATGCCTTCCAATAAAAACAAACTATTGCATGAGACTAAGAATAGTGATTTGTGACAAACCTAAAGGAAAAACCAGTGACCCAAAACTCCTGCAAACTTAATATTAATAGCAATTAAACTATACTTTGACGTGTGATTCCAATCTCATATAGCAAAAGTTTCAAACCTATGTCATATTAGTTTAGGAAACATCTCCACGACCATGACCATAAGACATTAATGAACGTCAAAGTCTTGTTCATGTAAATTAGCTACTAATCCTATAAGCCTAAAAGCCTCAGGATACACTACAAAATGTAAAACAACTATATCCCTTTGTCATGAACTTTTTGATTTTATACAAGAGGTATCTAATCGAAGAAAGTACTAAGCCAAAATGCAAAAGACGAATAAGCGTTTGCTTTTAGTTTTGGCACCCAAGAACTCCTTCCTATGCCTAATTCATACTTAAGTCCCTTAAACACAACTCCAATTTCTCTAGCAATTAGATCACTCTTTCCAGCCTATTTCAGCTTCATTTAGTTGAATAAAGTGTTCTAAAAAGCATTAACCGGAGATATCCACTAGTTTAACATGGATCAATTCAGAAAACTTCATCAACAGCATATCCATATACGCATCGACTAACAGGAAACATATATATTATGCAAAACTAACTACAAGATTCTGTATAACTACATAATAAGTTAATAACTATCATATGTCATAACTCAATAAGTTTTAGCGTTTCAGTAAACTTTTGAATCACAATATTCTTACTATTTAACAATATTATAAAATCAAACAGTTCCAACATAAGCTTACAAGTTTGCACTATTTCACTAGGGAAATGTAGTTATAGCAATTTGACTACCAATCACATTAAACAACAATTATCATGAAAACTCATAATCACATCAAACCATAACGAAATTCAAATCAAATCACTCAAAATCCCAAATCCCACAAATAAAATCACAACCGAAATCAAAAACAAAAACTTTCATACGTGGGTACCTACAGAAATCAAAGTATAGATGTAATCTTACGGAGATTTGTGGGATGATGATTGTGGGATTTGAATCGAATGGAGGAGTTGAATTGGGGGAGCAAACAGGACATATTTTGTGCTACAGATGCATACATGTGATGATGGCATACATGAAAGTTGGATTCATGCATACATTTGATGATGAATCTTCAGATTACAGAGAGAAAATTGAAGGTGATGAAGAAGACGAAGGTGAGAGATGAGATTGTGTTGAGTGAGGATAAGGAGGCAGAAACTGAGGATGAAAGATATACAAGAAGACTTTAAATCAAAATGGGCTACAATTAAAAACCATATTTGGGCTCATGGGCTTTGGGAGCTTGTCCAGTTGTCCCAAGTGCCCAATCAAACCGGATCCGGATCCGGATCCAGATCCGGATCCGAAACCGGTTTCTGAAGGGATCCAGATATCGATTTGGGCAGAACCGGTTGGGTTATGATCTGATACGTTGGTTTGAAATTGGTTTGGCTATATATACTATTGAACTAGTTTTGAAACTGATTTGAGCGAACCGCTTACCATGAATTCAGTTCGAAACGATTTGATCCGATATGGTGTTTTGTTAGAAATTGGTTTTAAAACTGGGGCGGTTTAGGTAGATTTGATTTTGACATTCATTCACTCGATCCTGAGCTGTTTGGAACCGGTTCAGTTTGGTCCAAATTCGGTTACCATACACCATTATATGTTAATCTAGGCTGTAACAAACCTAAAGAACAGGAGGGGGGCATGTTTATGTTCGTTCATTTAAGTTCAATTGAACAAATGAGAAAACATGAACAATTAAACGAACATAGTTTTGTTATTTGTGCTTGTTCGTTAAGAAAAATAACATATTCGTATCCATTTATGTACGTACGTTAATAGATCTGGTTTTGACATTCATTCACTTGATCCTAAGCTGTTTGGAACCGGTTCGGTTTGGCCCAAAATCGGTTACCATACACCATTATATGTTAATCTAGGCTGTAAACGAACCTAAGAACACAAGGGGGCATGTTTATATTCGTTCGTTTAAGTTCAATAGAACAAATGAGAAAACATGAACAATTAAACGAACATAGTTTTGTTATTTGTGCTTGTTCGTTAAGAAAATTAACATATCCATATTCATTTATGTACATTCATTAATAGTATAAAAAACAATTCGTGGATGTAAAACAAACACTCTAAACATACACTATACAACATGAACAGATATAATTAAACGAATACTATTTATAGTACACATGAGCGTCAATCTGTTAGGTCTTAAATTTAATGAGACTACACCAAAATGGTAGTGGGTGATATTTTATTTTCATAAACTAGACTCAATTGTAATGGAGCTAGAAATTTCGATTTGTTTACAAACCTATATGTTATAATGTTATAATTAAATGAGATACTAAGTATAAGGGTTTGAATTGTAACAAATAAATATATTTTTTGCTTTTTATACGAAGTCATTTTACATAATTTTAATATTTAGTTCACAAATGTCTAACATACACAAGATTAGTCGCTAAACAAACTTCTGTATATTAAAGTCTAGGGACTTATTTAAAATGCAAGTACTTTTTTGATTTTTTTATTATAAAATAATTTGTTAACTACTACATTGGCCAAGAGAAAACGGTAAACACCATTTTTGTAAAATTTTAATATCATTTTATCAAAATTTGACAAATATAAGAGTTCTCAAGTCATTGATTATAAGAAAATTACACAAGTGTGTTCATTTAAGATAATTTTATGAACTTTAATATACAAAAGTTAGTCTACTGATTTTTATGTACTTTATTTACAATTTGAAAGACTTTTAATGCACCAAAATTAGGGAGACACGTAACAATTTTTTGCCGTTGCAAATAGATCTTCTTGGTCGCAATGTAAATTCCCCATTATAAAAACCTTATATCTACGGGTTTGAGTTGAGTCTATATTTATTATATATATGTTGTTAATAAAGATTATACACTTAAAATATAACTAATATCTGATTATAAGATTACGATTTAAATTTGTTTTATCAGAAATATTGATCAGATGTATTACAAACTAATTTGGACTTTTGGATATCTTGTAAACCAATAAATATGAGGATATGCATGGGGTTTTGAAGTGCAATGTGAGTATGTTTATAAGAGAAACTAAGGAAGCGTTCGGTTCACATAATTCATAGGAATTCATGGGAATTGGAATTGGTATTGAAATTGTGTGATATGTCAATCAAAATTGTGTTTGGGTGAACAATAAGAGGGAATGTCTTACATTAAAATTTCTTTGGTTGTAGGATTTAAAATCCTTCTCTAGATGAAAGGAATATTGAAATATCACAATCAAAGTAATTTGAGGTAAAACATTCATTCTCATTGTTCACCCAAACACAATTTTAGTTGACGAATCACACAATTTCAATACCAATTTTAATTTCTATGAATTCTGTGAACCAAACGCCCCTAAGACTCTGTGTAGTAGGACTATGATGTGGTATCTTTTCACGCCAAGCACATCACCCCTATGAGCTTGATAGGGTGCATGAAAGGGGGTGTGGTCGACCTTGACTGAAGGCTTCACGGGCAAAGGGGACTTGACCCATCTTGGAGGTCGCCCACTATTTAAAAAATTAGTTAATTAAAATTAACCCTATAAATACATCGCACTCCATCCTTAAATCTTATACATTTTCAACTACACTTCAATGCACTTTCAACTACTCTTCACCCTTGAATGTGAAAAATAACGAGATTTTCATCATCTTCTTCGTTTAATAATTCCTAAATTTTAGTTACTAACTAATTAATATATTTTAATTATTCAACTAACGTAATACATGAGATTTAACCTAGTATAAAACAAAAACAAATAAACACTACACTTTTCATTTTCTAGGTGGGAATATTAATTCAAAAGGGAGATTTATACGAACAGAAATTATTTCAACTAACATGTAGAATATAAATTTTTTCATAAAATATATATAAGGGAACAGAAGGTCACTTTTAAATCTATTATTTGATGATATACATACAAACTAATATAGAAATATCATAAGCTAAAATTTAGGGTAAAATAATGCAGAAAGACGATTTAAGATCAAACAAAGGGTTAGTGAACTTTAGAAAAATAAATTATTGTTAACACTTGTTTGTAAATTTATTAAGATTAAGTTTTAAAGTTTCCTTTGTCAATTCAAAGTTTAAAGGCTAAAGGTAGGAGAGTTGAATGGATGGCATTCATAAGTAACGAGTCACACACTATGCGAAAATGAAAATTTGATGTGAATTTAAACCCTAAACAAATCTAAAAATCGTGTCAACCATATAAATCCAAACATAACATACATTTTGTTTAAGTTGATACTAACATGGTCTGTTTAATTTGAAAATTTATTTATTTATTTATTTTTACATATCGCACTCTAAATTAACAACCAAAAAAATTGCACCATAAAATTCAGTATTTTTTATTTTTTCAACGCCTACCATATTGATATATATTTTTTAAAAATCACCTACTTGTTATTTACACATGTGTGAATCCTGTTATACACATGTGTAAATCTGAATTGACACATGTGTAAATCTGAATTGACACATGTGTAAATCTGGTTTTACACATGTGTAAAACGAATTTCGGAAAAAAAAGAGTTTTTTTTTTATTTTTTTTATAAAAGAGGGAAACGAGAGAAACATTTTGGTGTATTTATTTTTTTCATTTTCATCTTATATTTTGTTTTATAATTTTTTATATTATGTTTATATTATTTATAATTTTACCATTGAAAACTAATGACTCATATTGGTTCCTGGAGTTTTCGTAAAAAAAGTGAGTTATCATTTGATCCTTCCTCTATAAAATATTATATATATATATATATATAAAATAAAATTTAAAGGTTTTTTCTTACTCTTTTACCTTAAGAAAATATACCAAAACACGTTTTCTACGGCTCCTGGTGTATTCTTAAATCCATCCAGTATTAGTGTAAGATTTAAATTTTCAATCCCTAATGACGCAACTAGACAACATTTTACGAAATCCACTTTATTATATACCAAATCACTTTGAGATTGACATACAAAATGCTAAAAAAATTTATTTTATGTTTCAACCAAATTCACATCAGGTTTCATATTTTTATCCTTATAATTACACTAAAAACACTACTACTTCTCTCTCCTTCTCAATTAAATAATATTTTTTTATACTTTTATCATTACTTTTTCTCTCTCTTCTACTCACAACCACTTTCAAAAATATTAAAAAATTTATAAGGGTTGAACAGTGATTCTCCAAATATACAAAATAAACAGTAACTTTTCTCTCTCCTCCACTCACAACCATTTACAACCATTCCTTAAATTATAAGAAACATACTCACATAAATATACCAAACATACTGTGAATGCTCTTAGGCTATAGCAAAACTACATATTACTCTAAAGTATTTATATATTATAATAAGTAGCAAAGTCGACAATTATTATTATTATAATTATTATAATGTGGGTGCTTAACTTCTTTTTGACTTTTAAAACTGACTGTTCCAATCTTATCTTATCTATTATTTTTTGGAAATGCTTTTAAGATTATTTTATTAAATATCAAACCTTTTATACGTAACATATTATGTTTACAAAATTTTGATCAAGTCTAGAAAAAATTACCAAACGAAACCAAGTTGCACTACATTCAATTCAATAATTATTATTAGTTAGTATTAAATTGCAACATTTCTATGTGAGTAACAGAAATTAGTTAGAATTGAACTGACATCGGTTAGATCGATTAACTCTGAAAATGAAACTAAAAAAGACGGTTATGACTCCGATCATATGATATCTCCAATATAAAAAGAATCATATTGTTGGGTAATAACATGTACATACGCGTAACACGTATTTACTTTAAGTCACCGTTTTGGAATGTTTTCCGGTGGATTTACTGAAACCGTCATCACCGGTCACTCGCTAGTTTTTTATTTCTTTTGTACAACAACAATGAATAATCTTATTTAAAGAACACTAGCGGGGAACTAGCAATACCTGAGTTCCGATAAAAATAGAACGATACAAAGAAGACTAGCATGACCCCGTGCAAGGATGACACTAGCTAGCCATAGACGGTGTTTTGTGTGGGGCCTACAAATGGCTTTAATGAAAATAAATGGTATATCTTCTTTAGAATTGAAAAAGTTAGATGGGGTTTTAAGGATTACGAAGCATATGAGGTTGGTAACAAACACATAAATACAAAAAATGGGCACATATATTAACCTTTCATTTATTAAACAATCATTTTTCAAAATGTTTTGTCTGGTATGAGATAAATTAACCTATAACATTTTCAATATTATTTTGTCATCTGTCAAATCCTATTCAACTTGACAGCAAGAATTTTCTTTTGTAAGTATAAAACGCTATGTAAATCTTATTATAACATGTTTCGTTTCGCAGCGAAACGCGGGTAAAATTACTAATTTTTATTTAACCCGTAACCATTCAAAGAAGTTTTCAAAGTTAAAATTAGAACCCAAGTAATTTTAACCTCAAAAGGAAAGTGATGATGTGGGTAGTGCGCTATCCCGGTCAACACTCGAAACAAATGAATGGAATTAACTCCTATACTTAAAGGACAACATAGTTAAAGAGTATCTTGCGGTAACGATTTAGAGAACTTCCAGTCAACATATATAAATAAAATATTGCATCCAAGAACAACTTATTCTATTAATGCATAGACTCGAGCTCCTTATACCAAAGCGGTAAAGACCATTCATGCAATACAGAAAGAAGAAGAATAGACTACTGCGAGTAGCACGAAACGAATTGTTTTCGCTCGTCTTGTTGGGTATTGCTCCCTATATAAGGATGTCTTTGGCATCCCACGCATCCAATCTTGCCTCTGAAAACATACACTTAACACTCTCAACCGTTTCTCTTCATTATCACCTTCAAATAATTATACATTTATTCTCATGTCGATGGCTAGTCGAAGAAGGTCTTCTGTTGTAGTAAAAATAATGATTCTTTCATCATAGCGAGAACCTTCATGCTTTCGAAAACCACTAAACATTCAACCCCTCACCAAACCTATATTTGTTGTAGCAACAAAAATTTAGGTGATATAGTAACAATATGGATGACAATCACACTAAGCAGTGGTATCTCTGTTTGTATTTGTATCGAATGTAGAACCGTGCCACACACCCAATCTCATACCAATAATATTATGTATACTATTAAATATTGAGTATACATGTCTCTTTGATAAAATTTACCCATTTGGATTTTTTAAATACATTTCTTAATATTCTAATTTTTATATACCTTAGTCGTCCAAAGAGTAAAAAATTATAAAAACTAAAATTTCATGTATTAATAGATTACTTTATTATCTCAAGAACAAAACGTAAAGGAAAATATTTACAAGTATGATTTGGGTAAATGATCATGTAAGTTTCAGGTTATATCCATTTTATAAAGCTATCCGCACTGTTTTTGTCGTGCACAGTTGTTGAATGATGTGGTGCTTGTGCCAACACCACTACCATGTCTTGATGACTGAGTGTTACGGTTGCTTCTCGTCAACCGTCATCATGTATTTTTGGTTTTTCCCCTCTCGCATTACTCCCTTTTTATATTAAAAAAAAAAATGACGTAACGTAATGAAAACATTAAGATAGGAAAATAAGTTGTTGTTTGTTGATGTGAAGCTAAAGTATGAAGTGGTAAAAACATCTAGATAAAACACGGTATTTATTTTTTCAGATTTCCTAAGATATTTAAATAAAACTTTATAATCTTTTAACACGATTGCAACACGCTTTCGTCAATGGTGTCACGTTACGTCTGTTCTATATATACACACATACGCAGATGCATACACCCATACTGCCTTTGAACTTTGAATCCTTCAACACAATTCCTCTAAAATCGTCAAATTGGTGAGCATCTCCTCATGAATTCTACCAATTTATGTTCAATTTGGTGAATCGTAATACGAATTGCTTTACTTTTTGTTCATCTTCGTCTAATTGTGCTTTAGGATACGATCAATTATTGTCTGTAGATCGTTACATGTTTAGATCGGATGAAATGATCTGCTTTTGATGCGCTTTAATTTGATTGATTCCGCTCATTTGTGAAATTGTGGATCATACATGTTAGTTAGGTAATCTGTGATTGGGGATCGAAGGATCATAGATCATAGATGTGGTTTTTGTTCTCAGATATATATCTCAGAAACACGACTTGTAAGCTCTGCAAGTTCGTTTTATGTAGGGTAATAATCAGATCCATATTCGTTGTAATCCGAATGATATTGTTATTCATGTTTATTTGGTTGAAATCTACCCATTGATTATAATAGTTGCTAGGGTTTGCATATGTTTCTGGAAGTAAAGTAATGCAGACTTTATAATAGTAGCAAGGGTTTAGATATGTTCTTCTTATCTAGGGTATTAACCGGCAACGTCGATGCTTTGTGATTTTGAGATCATAGGTTCAAGATGTGAAAACAGCCTTCTACATAAAGTGTAGGGTAATGCATACATGATACATGCCCTTCTTGGGCCATGTGTAAAGCATAAGCTAAGTCAAACGTTTTTTTCTTTTTTTAATTTGTTGTGATCAAAATGATAATAATAATCATGTATGTTTGGTTGAAATCTGTCAATTGCTTTATAGTTTAGATATGTTTGTGGAACTGAAGTGATGCAGGTTTTGTAATAGCTAGGTTTGAGAGAGTAGGCTCTGCCATTTGTTTCTAAATTATCTATTTTCTTTTATTTACTTTGTAGTTGAATCCGATACCAAATTGAAAGAAAATGGGTGGCGACGGGCATAAAAACAAACACGATGAAGAACATGACAAAGGGCTGTTCAGTAGTATGGCTGGATATGCTGCTGGGCACCACCATCCTCATCAAGGTGGAGGATACCCTCCTCAAGGATACCCACCACCTGGTGGGTACCCTTCAGCACCGTACCCACCACCTGGTGGTAGCTACCCGCCATCAGGATATCCTCAACCTGGTCCTGGCTACCCTCCGCAGGGCTATCCCCCTGCTGGATATCCTGGTCCATCAGCTCCACATCATTCAGGTTAGTTGCTGTTGTCAACATTAATATACCACGATTGAATTGAATTTTGTACCTTTTTACAAGTTGTATTACTATCTTACTTATTAGTTCCATTATCAGCTGCTAATGAAGATTTTCTTTAAACAAAAGAAATCATTTCTGTATCTAAATATCACAAGCTTTCTTCAACTTAAGTATCATAGCAGACACAAATTGATATTTTTAAATAGTAAAGAAAACTGTACTGGATTTTCTTACCATGCAAACAACCTCATTGAATTGGTTGGCAATGTGTAAAATGTGTGCGTTATATGCCATTTTTTGGGCGTGTTTTTTAAATGATTGTGTTATATCAAGTGATTAGAATCAAATGTACATGTTCTGCTTGAAGTTTTGATTTGGGGTATGCATGGGTCGATTGGGTCTTTTTGGTCCCTAACTTATGAGTTATGGGTTTTTGTCAACCTATCGTTTTGGTTAATCAGTTTTGGACATTGTGTCGGTTCGGTTAACCACATAATGAATTTGGACCTGATATATTGGGGCAAAGTAATGATTTTGAGTCTGAAGTTTTGGTTAATCACTTATTAATGCACGTTTCAATATTTGTGTTTGAAAAGTTCTTATTATTTTTAAGAAACCATTAAGGGTAATTAAGTGTTTTTAATGTTCCTAAAAATCACAAGTTTACAAGTAGTTTATCCAATATTTTCCAAAATGCACATCCAAACACGCCTTTAGTAGTTATTGATGCAGATGATGGATCATTTTATGTACATTTTATTTTACTTAAAAGTATCAAATGGCTGAGTGATTTAAAATACTGGTTGCTTTAGGACATGGAGGTGGTATGGGAGCAATGCTAGCCGGTGGTGCAGCAGCTGCAGCTGCAGCATATGGAGCTCATCATTTGGCCCATGGAGCCCACCATTCGTCTCATGGAGCTTATAGCTCGGTGGGTCATATGGGACATGGTGGTAAGTTCAAGCACGGGAAGCATGCTAAGCATGGAAAGTTTGGCAAGCACAAGGGCAAGTTTGGTAAGCATGGTGGCATGTTTGGTGGTAAGCACAAGGGAGGCTTCAAGAAATGGAAGTGATTTACGTACGAGTTAAAGATTCGATATGTTATGAAATGTTTGTGAGTGTGAAAACGGTGTTGAATAATAGTTGTCTGGATCATCAGGTTAAACTCGTTGGAACTTATTATGCGCGCTTTATTGTCTATAATAACATATTTCTTGATCATGCCATCCTTATACGTACGATATAGATATGTATCCTCCAGGATAATCTTGAAAACTTGTTGGTGAACAAGTTTTCTTCTTATCATTAGGGTATGCAATGACTCGTAAGCTAACAAAAACTTTAGCTACTTGGGTCGTTATAGTCCATTAGCAAGAAGAAAGAACTTTACCTTATCTTACATGTGATGCAAAACGGTTAACTCAACTATTATAACATACTACTAAATTTACACATGTTGTGCATCATTAGACTTGAATTTTTAACCACATGAAGATGTACGTCTTTCTTATACACATTGGTACTAGTAGGTCATAGGCCTTTCGGCACAGGATGCACCTGATTAAATTTCTTCATGCTAATAATCATCCTAAAGTTATTACAATGGTTATCATTGAACAAATATAATAGTATGTTTATATTGTATATATTTTACTTGATTTTTTATTATTGAAATAACATGATTACGTTTTCACTTTTCATATTTAACTTGTAAGATCCCCACTCGCATTGTGCGGGAGCTCTGCAACATACCCGACTAACGAAACACGAATGCACAAATAAAACGTCACAAGGATCACTTCAACACCAAAAAAAAAAAAAAAAACTACAGTTTTGTTTATCTACCTTTGATTATAAATTGTAAATTACATCCATGGATACACGAATACAATTTAACTATCTAACTTTGTGTCATTTGACATCTTGCAGCAAATTTGAACAAAATGGCACCGTAGACATACTACAACATTCTAAATATCTTCATGTACCTTTTGAGTTTATTTTATAACAATAGCATTCATTTGACAACATGAATATGTCAAAACAGTAACTTTCAGTAGCATACATTTCTGTATGACTTTAAGGCTCAGAATTCAAAAGTCATGGTTGTACAAAGTATCGGTCTCGAGACAAAATCATAAACGTTTTTATAGTGCTATCACAGTTGCTACACCACAACAACAATTGCATTTCTTTAAATCACAACGACCTCAATTTATTATACTATATATATATATATATATATATATATAATAGAACAACTAAACGTATTACTAAACGCTACAATTTGGTTTATGTTCTTATGGTTTTGGTCACCAAGTTATGTAGAAATCAGCATCATTTGCAAAACGATTTAAAAAAACTAGATCTATAATCACTCATGCGTTATCAAGATCGTAAAGGCTCATTTAGAACACCTCGTAGACCAGGGTTGCCTCACCATCATCGAGTAGAAACCAAATGCATAAGTTTTAAAGAAACGAGATCTATAATCAATCATGTAGTATCAAGGCCGTAAAGGCTCGCTTAGAACACCTTAGATCATGGTTACCTCATCATATTCGAACCATCCACTATACCAAACTCAAGATATTCGGTTTAAAAAAACTTATAGTTATACATGTTGTACCAACAACATAAAACAATCAAGAAGCACAAATCGGTCTTAGAGCATTCACAGCCCGTTCCTCAATTTTATATTAGTGGATGCCCTATATTATAGGGGATGGTTGTGAGTGGTTATGAGTGAAAGACATAGAATATTTATGAGTATTGTATCGTGTTTTCCTATATTTGAAGAAACACGATACAACCCTCATAAATTTTTTAATATTTTATAAAGTGGTTGTGAGGAGATGAGAGAAAAAAAGTAATGATAAAGATATGAAAAAAATATCATTTAATTAAAAAAAAGATAAAAAATAATGATTTTTAGTGTAATTAAAATATTCACACTAGTTTTCTCATTCCCATTCTCATATTTACACAAAAGATCACTACTTTTCTACTCTCTTTTTCAATTAAATATATTTTTTTATATATTTATCATTATATTTTCTCTCTTCTCTGCCAACAACATTTTTAAAAATATTAAAAAACTTATGTGGGTTGTACCATGTTTTCTTAAACTGGAGAATCATGAGACAATCCCCATAAATTTTCTATCTCTTTCATTCGCAAACACTCACAACCATCCTTCATAATATAGGACACACAATCGTATCAAAATAAAAAACCTACTATGAATGCTTTTATAAGAATAGGAGTGAAGGATGGATTGTGAACGCTCTTAGATGCGTATAACCACACCATAAAATCAACGAAATAGAAAACCTTAGCTTAAAGATTGAAAGAGAGAAAGACAGAAGACAAAGGTTATCAGAGAGAAAGACAGAAGACAAAGGTTATCAAAGAGAAAGAGAGAGAAGCCGGTCTCTCTAGATTTCTCATTTCTCTCTCAACTTTTTCTTTCTACCAGCATAAATATTAACATGAGTAAAGTGCTATTTGCGTCCCTGACGTTTTGTTGAAATTGCCATTTCAATCCAAAAACTTTTTTTTTTGCCATTTCAGTCACTGTAGTTTACTAAATGTTGTCATTTTCATCCATTCCACTAACACCGTTAAAACTCTGTTAAATCTCCGTTAAATATGGGGTATTTTAGTCTTTTTTAACACCCTAATTATCCAATTAATATAAATTAATCAATTAATATTCAACTAAAACTAAAAAAACACATGAAGTGACTCGTGAGACCGATCGTTTCAATTAATTCTAACACATGTTGTTCGATTAAGGTCTGCTGTGAGATTTCAATTAATCTTCACGTTTTGTTTGAACTTGTATAGTTGTTCGATTGAGGTCTAATGTTGTCACTTTTTCTTTTATTGAGGTCTGCCACTGTCACGTTTAAAGACCTCAATCAAAAACCTCAATCAAATAAAAAATGTCAACAACAAACCTCAATCCTACAACAGACCTCAATCAAATAACGGTACACATGCGAACAAAACGTGAAGATTAATTGAAATCTCACGGCAAACCTCAATCGAAAAACATGGATTAGAGTTAATCGAAGCTTTTAAATCGAAGCGGCTGGTCTCACTAGTCGTTTCATGTGTTTTTTAATTTTAATTGAATATTAATTGATTAATTTGTTTTAATTGGATAATTAGGGTGCTCAAAAACACTAAAATACCCTCATATTTAACAGAGTTTTAACGAAGTTTTAACGGTGTTAGTGGAGTGGATGAAAATGACAACATTTGGTAAACTACGGTGACTAAAATGGCAAAAAAAAAAAGTTTTTGGACTGAAATGGCAAATTAAACAAAACGTCAGGGACGAAAATATCATTTTACTCTATTAACAATGAAGATAGCTATTAATGGGGTGACGAGGGGTCAAAATGTAAACCCATGTGGCAAAAAACTAAAGAGAATAAACTAAACTATAGGCTATAGCGTTTCGTTGTTTTGTTATACATACTTTAACATATTAATTGTATAATTTTAATGATATAAACTATTTTTAAACCTTTTCTTTACCCGCCGCACGTTGTGTTGGCGGCAGCGTATGTAGCATGATAAAGCGTAGATTATAATCGCCGGACTTGTTTTCAAACTAAATTAATGTCGACACTTAGGGTAACTCGAATTTATACCGTCGAATGAAAATATATTATATTTGACCCGACTCGTTACCCAGCAAAATTTGCGTCAATACGTCGACCAACTCAGAACATATTTAAAAATAAGCATGAAAACATTTTATATTTGACCTAACTCATTTCCGAATGAAATTTACGTTAAAACGTAGACAAATTCGAGTTTATACTAGCACGTACATAAAAATAAGGACGAAAGAAATTATTTTTGTTAAATAAAATTGAATAGCGGGTGAACGATGCGACGCGTTTGGAACCTTGTTATGCACGTTGCGGCGGTTACATTAACGTGACAAATACGTAAAGAAACATGTGAAAAAGCAACCGTTCGATATAGATTATAAAGAATATTATGCCTTAGATGTTGCAGCGTAATGAGACGTAACATTAAGATGACAAAAACGCTCAAGAAAAACGTAATTAGAAAACAAAAACAAAAAAGAGTATAAGGGAAAAAATTGGAACCTGTGAGTTTCGAATCAGAGTCTCCTAACTCAAACCTTTCAACCAACTCAAACTTTAGTAATAAAAATAAAAGATCATTTATAAATACAACTGAGAAAGAATAAAAAATTGGAAAAAAACCTCACCGACATTGGTTTTTTAATAAAAGTATAATGGAAAAATCCATTATAATTTTATGAATCCATTTTTTCTGAATCATTATTTTTTACTATTTTTGATAAATTGAATAACGAATTGAAGTGTTTACAAGGTAATTTTTGGATTTTTCTTAGCGGGTAACAATTAGTTTGTGGAAAGTGTAGCCCCAACGGCTATTTTTTCATTCTTTTCATCGCGAGTCCAGTATGACACCCATCCCAAGCCCCTCTCACTCAAGGGTGGCGTGGTGTTTCTCACGCCCCACACATGTGGCAGGGCCAGTCTCTTTTAATGATCACACTTTAAGGAAACAAAGATAGATAAATAGTGAATTTGATTAGCTTTTATCTTATTATACATTTTTTTTTATTTGTTTTTAAAATGTAATCAAGCCAATTGTAGGCCAATATACTTGAAGGTGGTGACTTGGATTTATATCTATAATCACTAGTACTGTAAAACTATCCTTATGATGATGTAATTAAATCCAACCTTTTGTTTTTAATTATTTTTTTTTTCTTTCATCTTAACAATCCAATCTAACTTAATTTTTCACTCACATTCATAACCTAATCCAATCCAACTTTTTAATAAATAAATATAGTTTATGATTATATAAAAATATATTATTTTAAAATGATAAGATAAACAAATAAACTTTATATATTTATTTTATATTAAAAATACAATTTTTTAAAACAACTCCCTTTTTAATTAAATTTTATATCTTGATGTTCACAAAAAAAGAGTTAAACAAGGCTATGTGTTTAGTTTTTAAAAAAAATATTAAAGAAAAACTAAATTAGCAGTAAATCTAATTCTAAAAGGTAAGAAAAAAATTAATTAAAAAAATTCTTTAATCATAAAGTGACAAGTGGAAAAAAGTGGGGTTGCAACCTAGGTTGGCTGACTAACCAGGTTGAGCATATATTTATGTTGGGTTGTGATCTTATTTAAATTTTATTTTATTTTTATATTTCACATGACAATCCACACACTTAAAAAGTCACCATAATGGGTGGTCTAAGCATCGTTCGGTCATAACGAGAGCTGGGTGTACAATTAAGAAATTGTATGTATTTAATGGTGCCCAACCTATGAAGCAGGTGTATTCTGAGTCGTCTAGATGGATATGATGTTCTTTGTTTTGATTAATTTCACTTAATTATATGTGAATCATAGATAATATTGTTAATCGAGTAAATAGGGATCAAATGATCATGGATGTGATTTTTGTCTAGACATTTAACTTTCTTCCACAAGTTTGCTAACGCAGATAATGAAAACAAACAAATGGTTCAAGAAACTTTATGATTAATCAAAGACCACAATCGTACCAAACTGTTCCAAGAACAAAAGTTTTTATAATTAAAACTCAATCAAAACTTCTAATAAACATTCATCAAACCCAAATATTTACACTAGCTGCTAGCACCTAAAGATAATGATAAACAATAGAAAAGATCAACTAAATAAACTAAAAGAATAATTAAAGAAGTAATTATTTAAATTCAAACTTATTTATAATCCCGTACCATTTATTTTCTAGTAGTGTACTCTCCTTATGTGAATCATCCTAATTGCTATTCTGGTTAATATTTACCATGATTGGTCTAATCGGACACATTGGTGCAAGCACTTGGGATACAAGACAAAGAAGTGATTCGCATATGACTTTAAAAGATTTCATATGTTATGAAATGTTTATATATACGTGTGAAAAAAAAAGTCGAATAATACTGTCTAGATAAACTTATTGGAAATTATTGTACGCGTTTATCGTATATATACAAGAACATATTCTTGATCATGCCATACTTATTCTTACAAAAAAGATATGTTCTTATTCTTCCCCAATAAACTTGAAATATATGTTGGTGAATAAGTTCTGTTCTTTTAATTTATCATCTAAATGGAGAAATATGGATAGATTCACGAACCCCCTTAAATTTATGAATTGCCAAAAACTTAAAACGTGATAGTTTTTCATTATCATGATTTTTTTTCCTTGATTTTCTCTAAAAGTAAAATAAACAAAATGTGTGAAACAATTTTTTTAATTCATGAAAATTTGTGGTTCCATGAGTTTTGACGGGATTACTATTTTTTCTATAGTTTTTACAACCGTAAAGATAAATAATTGTAGAAATACAAGATAAAAATATGTACATCATGTCTAAAATGGCTCAACTCCCTCGTATCTTGCGCATGCAACACTCTTGCGCACCGGCTTTTACTTTATTTAAAAACTTGTTATATCTATACTCTTATAATACATTTGAGAAAGAAGAGTTTGTCCATTTACATTAATTTTTAAAAGTTACAGAGAGCAAAATTGTATTTTATGAATTTAACTATCTTAATTATCTTTTATACACAAATTGTTGACTTTTAAACCAACTGCCCTATATTTTCTAAATAACTATAATCTTTTTATACATAATATTTTTTTTAAAAAAATTACATCATAAGAACGGAATTTTTATCAAATTTAAGTAAGACATTACTATATTTTTTCTAATTAAAAAAAAAAAATACATGTTGAGTCTTCGCTTTATAATGCAAACACCCCTCTATGCTTAATAACATGAGATTATTGATCCTCTTTGATTTCTTTTTAAGGGTATACTATCGCATGTTTTATTCTCCATTAACACATGTCACATATAACGAATCTAAGCAACGCGTAAACCAAATGAAGGTCTTCCCCTCTTCTATATAATACTCTCAACCTCTTAAGTTTCTTGCAATTTAAATCAAAGCTTTCAAAACCTAAGATCAAACGATTACTCGAGTTGGTTAGTTTTCATCATCATTGTCGTCATCATCTTTGTTTTTCTTCAATTTTTAGTTATCGTCCATTACAATTTCTTCCACAACTTCATGTATACAGAATAAAAAGATGACCGACAAAGGATTCTACTCTTATAACGGTGGATATAATAGTGGTGGGTCCTACCCTCCACCTGGAGGATACCCGCCTCAAGGGTATGCTTACCCTCAGACAGGTTATTCCTCATATGGTGGATACCCATCACACACAGGAGGATATCCACCACATGGTTATCCTTCAGGTAATTAGTTCAAATATGATCATGTGTGTCAAATCTTGTTATTTTAAGTTGAAATATGTAAGTTGTCATCAACAGGTCATGGAGGATATGCTGGCCACTCGGGTTCACATGGTGTGGGGGCACTTCTAGCCGGTGGTGCAGCGCTCGCAGGGGCAGCGGCATATGGATCTCATCACATGGGTCATGGCTATGGAGGCTATGGAGGCTATGGAGGCTATGGGCACCACCATGGCCATGGAGGCTATGGGCACCACCATGGTAAGTTCAAGCATGGCAAGTTTGGCAAACATGGCAAGTTTGGCAAGAAGTGGAAGTGATCAAGTTGCGCTCAAGTGCGTCGTGTTGTTTGTCATACCAGTAGTACTGTATTTGAATCGTCAGTTGTTAGTTATCGTGACGTGTGTTTCATTGTACTATTAGATGGTTTGTAACTAATTTATGTTGGTTTGGTAATAAAAACGAAATAAATATCCATTGTGACAAAATTCAGTAGCAATAGTTTCGTTACTAGTATGTTGACAGAAACATGCTTGATATTAGTGAGTAGTGACCATTTCTTTGTCACTAAATGTTAGAGTTTTGCATCGATTAGTTTTGTTGTAGACTTGTTCTTGTGTCACAAAGAATAAAATAATTGCAACTATACCAACAAAATAATTGTAGCTAGACCAACAAACAAAAATACTCACTCAAGCCATCCGTGGTAACAACTATAGCGACACAAATCCATATGTGGATACATATTATGAGCGTTATGACGGACTTTTGTGTCGCTATATATGATCAAAAACAATTTATTTTTTAAAACTCTTAACGGGCCCATGCTAAACTTGTAAGAGCATTTGATTATGTATAGTGGTTTATTTAGTTAAAATACCACCTACACAAATATGAATTTATTAAAATAATTTTAAATCAAGTGTAGTGGGTTTAAAGCCCTTTTTAGTTTATTATTAATATAAAAAAAATGAATTTATTAACCCGTTAATGGTTTGGCTAACAATGAGTTTGAAACTCCCCTTTAACTAGGACGTAGTGGTTTTAAAACCTCAATTGTGTCCACATCAACAACTTCAACGCTCATTAAAGGCATCACTACGAACAATCTTAGAGGATCCGATTTTGTAGACACTATTGGAGATCTCGCTGGAATCCTCATCTGGATTTTCGGATAGCTTCAAACAGGCTTAGATGGGGACCACACAAACAAAGAATCTCCCTACTCTAATAAAAGTTATCTAGAATGCACACATGTCAACATTATATTACTCATCAATAATTTTTTCTCACTTCTCTCTCTTATTTAATAATCACATTAATTACTAATAATACTATTTATTTTTTTAGATTAAAATAGTTTTTAATAAATTAAGTAAAAGATATTTTACTAATGCTATTTCTAAGGAAATAAGTATTCATAAAATTAGAAAACTCTTAGACTATCAAACTTTTAAAAAATACGAAATATTTTATATTTGGTGTTTTGAAAAGTAAAATTTTATAAACAAAAAATAATTATTGAGAGTTATAAGAAAAAAAAGTTTGAAGTATGATATTTTTTAAAACGTTTGTTTTGAAATAAAATTTTATTTTATTTATTATAGAAACATTTCAATCATATCTTATTTTATAATATCGATTTATAATTAATAAATTTTTATTCTATTTAATATTTTTTTATAGGTCGTGTAAATACACGGGTTTAGTAGTATTAAAATATACATTTTTTATATACAAGGGTTTATGATGTATAGAAAACTTGAAAACAAACTTGGATAATTTGAGAGTCGTGAAGATCACTTTTAGATCGAAATTATTCGGTGGTTCACTCGAACAAATCAATCAGATTTAACTCAGACGGGATCAAGAATTAGTATGTTGTGTTGTGTGATCATCGTAAGCCAGAAGAAGAAGAATTTGAGAAGAAAAGTGACCAACATAGATGATCCAATTTGATTTTCAGGGAGAGACGGGAAACTGCCATTTGACAGTTTTATCATTTTTATTTTTATTTTTAATTTAAATAACCATTAAAAATACGTATTTTTCCACTCAAATTTCACATGTGAAATTCTGGAAAATCAATTCGAAATGCATTTTTTAATGAAGCTATTTTTGCCAAAATAAAAAAAATTCAACCAAGCTAGGGGCTCTGCCCCTTGGACCCCGCCAGGGGCTGTCACCCTTGGACTCCACTACCAGGGGCGCAGCCCCCGGACACCCGCCAAAAGGGCATTGCCCCCTTGGAACCCCCATTACTTATGAGGTTTTATATATCGAAGATCATAATAAACTCAAACAAACGTGCACTTCACACCTCCTAACTTGTTGATGGATATTATTGATCACATTGGTCATTAGTCTATCCAATTACATTAAAATATATAACATGATGTTCAGCATAAGGTATTGTTAGAGAAAAATAATAATTCATAAAATATGAGTAGAAATCTGATGCGGATAGACATGTTATTAAGTGTTTAAAAACTCTTATTGTTGGAGATGCTTTTAAATCTTATGTGAATTGGTATAAATGTTACCACTAGATCAAGGAAATGTTTTGTATAAAAAAATCACATAACAAATCATACAAATATTACTTATATACCATTGTTTTTAAATGGTTACCTTAAATGACAACTTATTTATTAAGTTGTAGAGACGCACATGGACTAATGTATCAGTAGTTTTTATAACCGTAAAGATAAAGAAACTTATTTTTTAGAACAAATCATACACCATACTTCTATTCTTAAACTATAACAACTTTTAACAAAGCCAATATCAAGATTTAAACTGTGGTTTTTTTCAAATAGCTTTTGACTTTTATCACTGAACTACCAATATGAATAAATATTCTTAATAATTTGAAATATCCCTATTTGATTTCTTTTTAGGGTATACCTTTATCACATGTTTTATTCTTCATCAACACATGTCACATATAACGCATCTAAGCAACGCGTGATCCAAATAAAGGTCTTCCTCTCTTCCTATATAATACTCTCTACCTCTCTAAGTTTCTTGCAATTTGGATTGAAGCTTTCAAAAATCTAGTATCGCACCACTACTCGAGTTGGTTAGTTTTCATCATCGTCGTCGTCATCTCAGTTTTTTTCTTCATTTTTTAATTCGTCCATTACAATTTCTGTCCACCTCCATATATATAGGATAAGAAAGATGACTGACAAAGGATTCTACTCTCATAACACTAGATATGGTGGTGGTGGGCACTGCCCTCCACCTGGAGGATACCCACCTTAAGGGTATGCTTACCCTCATGGAGGATACCCTCAAGCAGGTTATTCCTCATACGAAGGATGCCCACCCAACACAGGAGGGTATCCACCGCATGGTTATCCTTCAGGTAATTAGTTCAAAAGTGATAATTTGTGTCAAATTTTGTTATCCTAAGTTGAAATATGTAAGTTGTCCTCAACAGGTCATGAAGTATTTAGTGGCCACTCAAGTGGACATGGTGTAGGAGCACCTCTAGCCGGTGGTGCAGCGCTCGTAGGGGCAACCGCATATGGATCTCATCAATGGGTCATGGTTATGGAGGCTACACGCACCACCATGGCCATGGAGGCTATGGGTATCACCATGGGAAGTTCAAGCATGGCAAGTTTGGCAACACAGCAAGTTTGGCAAACACAGCAAGTTTGGCAACATGGCAAGTTTGGCAAGAAGTGGAAGTGATTGAGTCACCCTCAAGAGTGTCGTGTTGGTTGTCATACCGTAGTATTGTGTTTGAATCGACATATGCTAGTTATCATGATATGATTTCTAACTAAAATATGTTGGCTTGGTAATAAGGGCGAATAAATATCCAATTGTGACAAAAATTTGGTTGCAATAGTTTGGTCTTTAATATTTAATAATTTTTTGAAGGATACAAACTTGATATTAGTGACCATGTCTTTTTGTTGCTAAATTAGACACTTTTGCATCGATCAATTTTGTTGTAGACTCGTATTTGTGTCATCAAGAACAATATAATTTGCAACTTAACCCATACAAAACAAAAATACCCTCTCAAGGCACATGTGGTGTATAAGAGATCTATAGTGACACAAATCCATATATGAAAACATATTAGAAGCGCTATGACAGACATTTTGTGTCGGTATATATGATCAAAATGGTTAAGTTTACAAAACTCATAACCGCTTTGGCCATACAGTGAAACAAGTTCATCACGTGAAAGGTAAATCAAGCTTGCCAAATGGCTAATTAAACTTTTTGGGATGTCTCTTTTTAAGCCCATAAATTGGATTTTCACCATTACATCAGCGATTTGTTACGGGGTCAAATTTGTACCGTCGCAACTTTTTCCAACAACACTTCCCATTGAAAAATGATCTCAAAGTTGCATCATCACTCTAATTTTTTTTTGAATGACATCACCATTTTAACTTCAAATAATTTTGTCATTGGCCCAACTCCATTCTTAGGATTTTTAGTGACAAAAAATTGTGATAAATCTTTCATTTTAGTTTAGTACTAATTTTTATCATACGTTATAATCAACAACGGTAATATGAAAAATAGATTTTGATACTTCTCAAAAGCTCATTACAGATTTTTATTATTATTAGTATAATGATTATCTATACTACTATATAATACATATTAGAAGGATAAAATGGTAATTTTATTTGAAGTGTAACACACCTATACAACATTTAAGCATAGAATATAAGTGCTTTATGCAATAATTCCATTTTTGCTCCTATTAATTAACTTCTTCTAATTATTGCTATTTAATACACATTATAATACATATTTAATAATGTGATATTATTTAATTCACTTCACTTTGTTTTATTTTATTTATAAATAATATAAATTAACATTAAATTTATAATTACTAATCATACTTTTAAACTAAAGTTTTATTTTATTTATAATAATATAAATTGATATTTAATTTATAATTACTAATCATATTTTTTTAACTAAATACTATTTAAAATAAGTATTATTTTTATTTAAATACTTATATCTATAATACTTTATAATAAATCTCTCTGGACAGAGATGTAATTTTGTCTAACATACAAGTTTTGAATCAACATGTATAAAGGAGTGCAAGACATTTAAGATAGGTAGAATAGAAAATTGATTAAGATTTTAAGACACTTTAAGGGTAATATGGTAAATTTATCAATTAAATTTTATATACCTTAGTATTTTTGCCCTTGTCTCTTTTATGTATTTAATAAATATTATTAATATATTATTTAATAATAAATATTATTTAATTAAATTCATTAAATTTTATTTTATTTATGATACTATAAATTGACATTTAAATTTATATTTAGTAATTATATTTTTATAACTAAATATTATTTAAATTAAGTATTATTTTATTTAAATATTACGTATATATATATATATATATATATATATATATATCTTTATGTTTATAATAATTATAATACTAATATTTTTCTAGGGGCATATTGTGAGTTTAATAATTATAATATTTATCTATATCTTTTTAATAAAGTGAAAGAAGAATTGAATGACAATTTTATATATGAATTAAGACACCCATATGAAAAGTCATGCTTAAATTTTAAAAAATTAATCATTTTATTTTATTTATACCCTTACAGTAAAGTATAATATATAATGCTTAATAATACAAATGCTAAAGCATATGCACGTGGCCAAACAAAACCATCATTTACTTTCAATTCCGTTCATTCACTGCGATGGAGCACCAATCCCTCTTTTATTTCTTTTGTTGGTTGTTAAAAACTCAATACAATCAAGATGGTAATTTGTTGTGACAATTCTTCAATAACTTTCTTTGGTCTATGCAAATCATCACCAAAAGCTGCCTCTGATTATCATAAAACTCTAACCTACATTCATACAACGAAACCCCCCTAAATCTAGGTAATAAGTGAACACCGACCTTAAATACCAACCATGCTTTCACTAGTCTTGTTGGGATAATATAATTGTATTAAAGGTTTTTATAATATACGTAATTGTTTTCTTTCAGTCAATTTTTTCAATAATTATATTTTGATTTTTTAATTTACATCATAACGCACCAAGTCGATACTGACTAAAATCTAATTCCCAAAAAATCACGCAACAGCCGTATCGCCGCAACACGCGAGCATTTCCACTAGTAATATAATTAAATATTATAGCGTTGAAGAAACGCTTGAATGGGATAAGGGCGCTCACTTTGCATCGCTTTTATTCATGTCCTGATGCAGCTTGAGTAGACTAAAGAATTATGCAAGTGTATTTATAAGGTGAAGTATGCAAGAAGAGAAATAAAAAGGCATATTAAGATTAGAGTAAATTACTGGTTTAGTCACCAAAGTTTAGTCAAAATAACCATTTTAATTCAAAGTTTAAAATAACTTTTTTAGTCAAATAGATTTATTTTTTAAATCATTTTCATCTGGTCCATTAACACCATTACTCTTGTTCCTTTAAGTCAGTGTAAAAGGACTATAATCCTCCTGATAACATAACAAACATTACACACACCCCCATCTTCACTTTTTCTATCTTCTCTCTACTTTAACCATCGTCGGATGAACAAACCTCCATTGCCTTTTGAAGCCACTGGCACCTCTTCCATCTCTCATTCTCCTATCTTCCTCCTTTCCTCTATCTCTCTCATCACATACCATCATCTCTTGTGAATCACTCACCATAAAAGCACTGCCATTACTAACGAACTCGATCCCCTTACCGCTAACTAAGACTAGACGCCATCGATCGCCTCCCTTAGATTAAAGCTTTTATTTGGAGTTTCTATACATAAAAATATTTTTAATTTAAGTTTAAGGGTTCTGTCTGATTAAAGCTTTAATTTCAAGCTTTGATCATGTTTCTATCATCTTCATTACACCTAATATGGTGGTAGATGAAACCTATGTGATGATGATGGCTTATTATATAGATTGTGTCAATTTCAATTTAGGGTTTGTGTAACCGCTATCGCTTTTGTTGTTGTTATTGATTTCATGTTAGCGATTCGAGGTTTTTCGTGGGTGGTCGATAATTTTGTTGTGGTTTAAGGTGTTGATGATGATGATAGGTGAAGGGAGAGGGAGAAAGAATGAGAGAGTGTGAGAGAGGGAGAGAGAAAGAGACAGAGAGTGAGAGAGGGAGAGAAAAAGAGAGAGAGAGAGAGGGGAGGAGAGAGATATATATGAAATATATAAATATACTAGCTTAACTACCTGTGTAACACATGGGTTGAAAAAATAAAGTAAAAATAAATATAAATTATCAATTACTATTAATAATCTGTAATATATGCACATGTGAAGATATTAAATAAACATGTATACATACAAATTACATGAAAGAATTAAATACACAGAAAATAATATCAATGTTTAAAATTTTCTAAAAAACTTTTTGTATACAAATTTTTACTAGATTTAGTCAACAATTTGTCAAACTTAATAATCATCTTATTTAGATAGTTTTCTATATCATAGTGCCTTATAATTAAAATATAAAATTATATATCTATATATATATATAATATATATATAATATATATATATATATATATATATATATAATATATATCTATAAGATATAGTTAGTCCCCGTGTATTACACGGATTGACTAAATAAATATCAAATAATTAGTACTAAAAATTATGCATTATAAAATCATGTTTGAAAATAAAATATGATTATAGTTGCGTACAAATAGCAACTTTAAGTAAATAAACAATTATTTATTTTTCTTAAACTTTTGTTTTATCAAAAATTATGATTTCTAATATTTTGTTTTAAGAAAAATGCTAAAAAGTCGTATTTTGTATTTTATAAATTTTTTGTTTTTTAAAGTGTGTTTTTTAAAAAAAATAGATTTTTAATTTATTAAACTATAAATTTTTTATTTGAATATGCTACGAGTAATATTATTAGTATTCAATATTATTGTTAACAATACAGAGAAATAAGAAAGTAAGTATAATAAGTCTTACATTGTTTCACACTTATTTTAGTTTTTTTCATAGATAGATGGATAGTCTAAAAACCATTAATTAAACGTATTATAGTTAATCATAAACACAAAAGTTACGGTATAAATTTTAATATAAAATTTAATTAAAGTTATATATACGTAATAGTTCAAGAAATAAATAATTATACTATTTTTAACTCTCTTATCTAAATAGTTTTACTTTTAAACATTCGTTTAAGATTTTTTTATAAATATTTTTTTATAAAAATATGAACGCTTGTTTGTAATGATTCTGGTTGTTTTAATAAGACAGTTTTAACAAATTTCACCAGTTTATAACGCTTTTTAAAAACAAAATGATTTAAAATATTTTTTAAAAATGGTTAGTGTTTTAGAAAATTTCATATTATATAAATTTTAGTTTTTTTATTATTTAGATTTTAATTAAAAGATTTGATTTCTAATTTCTTTAATAAAATCTATTTAGAAAAATAGTTTGATTTCAAAAAATTTATAACCCAAAAATCATGGATTGATTGTTATTATACGATATCGTATAGACAAATATTATACGATATGTTGAAATAAAACATTTTTAAAATAAATTATAACCCAAAAATCATGGATTGATTGTTATTATTGGAAATTAAAATATGTGAATTACATATGCTTTGTTTTAATATTCAAATTACTAGTTTTAAATTTCAACTTTCACCTAATTTAGTTATTATTTTAAATAAAATCTTGGATTAAATTGCAGATTAAATTTATAATTTTAGTTTTTTTTTTTCCATTTCAATCATTAAATTCTATATTTTAATTTTAGAATACTATTTAATTAGACATTTATACTCTTTAAATAGGATTCACGAGTTTCGTTTTAAAATCACATCACATTGCTAATAAAACGGCACGTGTCAAGCGTATGCTATAAACATATCATGTGACAACACAATGTTTAAATTATGTCATGTGTTTGAACTCTTTTCATTTATATATCTATAGTTTTTATTTTTTTAAATTTAATGTTAGAGGGGCACTATAGTCATTTTAAATTGACTTAATATAACAACATTAACGGTTTTAATGAACCGGATGAAATTTGTTACAAAATAAAACTATTAGACTAAAATGATTATTTTAGCCAAAGCTTAAAGACTAAAATAGTATTTACTCTTAAGATTAACTTACATGTAAATTTAATTATAATATTCTAAATATGCAAGTAACATTATTATTATTATTTTTTTAGCGGGAGTACTCGTAATTAATAAATAATTTGTTTACGGTTTGAATCCATAACCTCTTATCTTTTTAAGTATCTTTTTCCAATCCAATAAAATAAGGAGTCAGAAAATCAAAGTTCGTTAAAAACACTCAGACTGATAAGTATTTTTCAGATCACTCTTTTAATAAATAATTGTTCCACCAACATACTTTCGGTAAAAAGAAACTCAAAAAGTTGTGGTTTTTAAATATCCGTTGTTGATGTCAGAAATTTTGATGATTTTGGAAGATAAAAGAAAAGGTGAAAATAAACGTTTGTAGGTATCGTTGGTAATTCATTAATAATATTTATCGATGTTGCATCGGTACTTTTTAATGTCCGGTTTTGTGGAATCATCGGTAATCACAAGAGGATAAACAAGTCAACCGGTTTTCATGTTACTCGGGATCATCTTGAAAAAACTCGAATCGAGTCGAGCTCTAATGAGCTCGAGCTCACATTATAACTCGTTTACTAAACGAGCTCGAGCCCGAGCTTCAGATATCGAACTCGAGCCGGCTCACTAACCTAAACGAACTTTTTGTTTATATAATTTTTTATTTACATATTAAATATATATTTACATAAATCATATTATTATATATATTATTATGATAAAAATAAACAAGCTTTATACAATAAACCAGTCGAGCCTGAGCCGAGCTCAAGCTTGAAACATTATTGACGAGCTGAGCTCAAACTTTAAAATAAACTACAAACGAGTTGAGCTCGAGCTTGAGCTTTATAAAACCAAAATGAGTCGAGCTCGAGCCTAAGCGAACTCGAGTTTGGCTCAGCTCGTTCACACCCCTACTAATCAGTAGCAAATATCAAATCCACAAAAGGAAAAACTGAATTTTTAAAATAACTGTTTTTTCATTAGTAATATGAAAATGATTAACATACCTAACTATAGGAAAAAGTGGTAGTTGGTAAATATCCGTTGATGATATGTCAGAAACCTTGGACTATGTCTTTAGAACATGAAAAAGAAAACGAAAATTAATATTTATAGGGCTCGTGATTATTCGTTAATGGATTTTCAGATGTATGGTTTTGTGGATTAGAGGTGCATATGGTTGGTGATCTGAATCGAGATCTAGATTTGACCCGAACCAGACCGCTTGGTGAAATCGGTTTGGTTCTGAATCGACCACCGGTTTGAAAACAATACGAACCAATTTTGACTTTGCTTAACTTGACGAACCGGTTTTTAAACCGGTTACACGAATTATCATTACCTACTAAGTTTTGGGCCATAACATTATCTTAAGAAACCCATTGGACTTCTTGATTTGAACCTTAAAAGCCGAAGCCCGAAGGCATCTGAACCTCAGGCTATTTTTTTTTTTTTTTTTTTTTTTTTTTTTTTTTTTTTTTTTTTTTTAAGTTGAATCAAATTTGAGAGATATATTTACAATAATTATCTTAACCATGAAAGATTAAAAACAAAAAAAGAAAAGGTTTATACCAATAAATACTAAACAATTTATTTGCTTAAAATATTAATATTGTAAAGTAACTATATATGATTTAAATTCGTTAATTAACTTATTTTCATGAAGTGTTCTAATTTTCTGAACTCGTTTATAAACAATTTGTATAAATTAAAAGGCCTAAATAAAAGTATATGAATCTTAGTTATTATTTAGTAATTTTTTTTAAATTCACTGAAATTGTACAATCATAAATTTTGGTTATTATTATTGATTTTTTTCTCAACTCTTATGGTATTACTTTCTGTTTTAAGTAAATTAAGGAAAAAATCACTAAATACTAATAAGATTCATATATGTTTTATTCTGGTTATTTAAAAAAATAGTATTTTATAAAAAAATTCATAAGATTAGAAAGCCTAATAAAACTGAGTGTTTTAAAGAGACAAAAAAAATTTGAGGGATTTAAAGAAACATATGTAAATGATTTTTAGTGAGCATGCAAACCTATTGTGGTAAACTCATAGGTACTATCAATACTAGGCATATGATCTTCAAAATATTATGGTGAATAAGTTAGTTGTAAACTTTATATCTTTAGTAGAGAGGAATCGGATGCTTATCACTACTAATTAATAATTTTTTAACACAATGATATATCCTTTTAACTTTAGTTTATAATTACTATTAATCTTACTATTATTTGCAACCTTAGCTAAATAAATAAATCTAGAATTAAAGAGTGATATGAGTATAACTATGTTACAATCTTTAACAAATTAAGGAACTGGCCAACCTAGCATGTTTGCATGCTACCCCTCCTATGAGGGGTGCGGGTTCAATTGAGGTCGCTACTAGTTTTTTATGGTTAAAAGAGTGTGGATGAAAATAAAACTTGATGCATATGTAAAGGTTAACTATTTTTTTTTTTATTGCAGGTGAAAGGTTCTTTCATTATAAGAAAACTTCAAACAATAGTAACAAATTTCTTAAATGTTACATTAAAATTACTTAAAGTTTTATCATTCAATTTTTTCAAACCGCACATTTTTTCACCGCATGAAAGCTTTTTTATTTACTAACTCTTTTTTTTTTCATTCGTGAAAAAATGTAAAGACTTGCATTAGTTCGATACATTTGCTATGTTTATTATGTTTTGTTGGAATTATTTCTTTCGTTACGTTTGCTTGATGCCTTGTGGTTCGACGTCAGAATGATAGACGTTACGATACGTTTTTGTATTCGCGTTATCGTCTCTTATTTATCAAGTGCCTTGTATGATTATCATTGCCTTATCATTTTTTGTTTATCTGTATAACACAAATAACTAAGATAGTAGGACAATTATATGAAGCTACTAACTTTATTTCTTTTATAAAGAAAAGGGGTTAACATGTGATTTCATTACTTGAGGACCGGCAGTAGAAAGAAGAAGGAGAAGAAAAAGAAAAAGAAGATAGATATTGAATGGGACTTGACACTAGCCACAATATTTCCAACAATCAACTACTTAATAACTTACCCCATTTAACTCAACAGTTTTGGCTAAAAGTTATGCAATGCTAAAAAACATTTAATTTCAAATGAAGTATCTGGATGTCATATGATCATCTTTTATTACTCGAGCATATTGACTCGCTAGAGCTAATGTGAAAGAGAGAGGGGAGGAGACGTGTTGAGGAGAGGAGGGCAGAATCAGGGTAAGACAAAGAATGTTTAGTAGAGATGAAAGAGAATGAAAAAAAACTTAATTGTAAAGCTCGTGACGTGAAGAAGAAAAGCTCCACTTCTGAAGCTCAAGAGACGATGATGGTCTAATGAAATATATAGGTTTCCATTAATTATCTCTCTTAACTTGTACGTTTATATCCTAACGACATTCTGGTGGTGAAATGTTTGTGGGCAAAAAGCATGTGTTTTGGTAATTAAAAAAAAAAAGCATAGCACATTTAATTACTTTAATTACAAATAAATAAGTGTCTTCGTTTGTTAATTATGGGATTCGTAAATGAGTAATGGGTTTCTTATATAACTTCTATTAATTACAATCCAAAAATGTTTCTAATCATAATATAAAGATTATGGTTTTAGAAAAATTTAAGTAACCATTGTTTTATGATGTATTGATGCTCGTATGTATGACACTTTAAGCTGTGTAAGTTCAAGCGACAATAACTTATTATGTTTATATAAATAATCCAATAGCGACACTGCTCCCCAGACATGAAGAGGGCACTAAAGCTCACACGTGAGGGCATTTATGAGTGTGAAGGTAATGACTCTTTGGCTATTCGACCGCTATCAACGATCACAACCCTAATAAAAATTTTAATTTCATATTTTATTCAACTCAAACTGATATAAATAAAAACATCTTATTTTTTACACAACAAAACAATTTCATTTTGAATTTTTTTATATCTTAAAAAAAAAAAGAGTTAAATACGTTTTACGTCCCTGAGGTTTCATATAAATTGCCATTTGAATCCAAAAGTTTAAAAGTTGACATTTGCATCCAAAGGTTTCACAAAAATTGTCATTTGAATCCATTTACTACTCCTAGTTAACGCCGTTAAGTTTTTCCGTTAAGTTTCCTACATTAGAGGTATTTAGTCAAAACAATTACAAAATAATAAAAATAAGATCTACGTGATAAGTTTTAGGCGTTCAGTGTATTTTGGTAATCACCATTGCAATTTTAATTTATGAGAAATGATAGGTCAACAGTTATTTTATTTTATCAAGAAATTTATCTCTGGACGTCCTATTAGATAAAATAAAATATAAGTTTAACTAACTAAAAGTGATTTATTTCCAACTTTATAAAACATACAAACAAAAAAATATAAAATAAACAAAACAAGTCAAATAACATAAATTATTTGAATTATAACCATAAAAGACAGATTATCATAAAAGTATAAGACAATTAATAATATGACATTAACTACCATGAATAATAATCATAAAATATCAATTATCGTAACCATAATTAAACTTTAAATAAAATAAATCTATGTTTAATAAAACGGGCAAAAGTAACACGATTACTAAACCAAATACATTAACAAGACAAAACAATAAAATATATAAATCAAACATAGCTGCAATTATCAAAAGAAGCAAACATAAAAAACCCTCACGTGAGTTGGTGTTTTATTTCTAATTTTTTTTATTAAATAACTCTCATTTTGGAAACTTAACGAAAAAAGTTAACTGTGTTAATTAGATGTAGCCAAATGGATTCAATGACAATTTTAGTGAAACCTTTTGATGCAAATGGCAATTTTTGTGAACCTTTGGACGCAAATGACAATCTTTAAACTTTTGGATTCAAATGATAATTCTATGAAACCTCAGGGACGTAAAACGCATTTAACTCTAAAAAAATCATCATCATCCCATCATCATCCTCATCATCATCATCCGACTAGTCAATGAGATATTCTTCAACAGCATTGTAGCCGAGACCCAAACTTTGATACAACAAGCTTAATCTTCTCACATTCAAAAACCTAAAATTTTACACTAAACTGCAATCTTCAAGCTACTAATAAGTTGCTAGCAGATGATTATTTTGTTGAAAACCCAGTTATTCTAAAGATGTATCTAGGTGTCATTTTCGAATTGGTAAGATGAAGCCTATATAATAGTTACTTTTTGATCACACTTTACACTCACCAACCACATCACATGCGTTTAGCTACACCACGCTGTCACTAAAGAAAAAA
>JACCIZ010000198.1:0-98978 GCA_025506415.1 Flaveria robusta
TATTAAAAATATTATTTAATTAAGAAAAAAAAATATAATAATTTTAATATAATTATAAAAATAAATGTAAAGAATCTAATGTGAATGCTTGAAAAAAATATTACTTAAGGAAAGTAAACCATAATTGATTTTGATGCATTTAATCTATTGAAAAGCGTGAGTAATGATGACTTTATTATATAGACTAGGGATTAGCCCCACATTCTATCGCGTTTTAATTTTGGACACATATGAGAACGTCATAATAGTAGTTTTTGGAGTTATCTTGGTTTTGTTTATTTTTATTATATAGGCACTCGGATTCTTATTGATATCTACAGATGTTTTAGCTCGTTATTATACCGTTATGATAGTGTTACCGAAACTATAGTATTTGATAAGTCATGTATATTAGTTAAATGAATACGGTTCAAATAAAAACTCTTAATAAAATATGGCATTGTATTATGATTACTGGTACGTTAATTTTAAATTTTTATAAATACAATAAGATAACAATAACACACTATCATATTATAACTAATAGAATAACACACTATCAACGACTATTTTTGTATTTATTAAAAAAATTCTTATAAATATCAAATTAACATTTTATTTTTTACACCATTCTAATTCTAAATCTCTCAAATATTTCTCTCATATTTCTATTACATTCATACTATACCAAAATGTCCCGCCAATTTTGTATTCTCTTTTCGTTTTTGGATCGTTTTGAATCCAACACGTTGGAATTTTTAACCTTTTAGCTAAACACGTCAAGGAGGCTGAATGTTTGAGAAACGCATTTTGAAACGTGATTGTATTGAGGCTAATAACGTTCTTATGAACGATTATTCAAGGGAGGACCCAAAATACAAAGGTGAGATATTTAGAAATAGATTTCAATTTCCTCGGGATTTATTTCTACAGATTGTTGAATATATACATAACAATTTTGAATGGTTTCTAGAAGGGTTTGATGAGATGTGAAAAGAAAGTTTCAAGTCAATATAAAAATGCACATCTGTAATTCGTCAACTCGTCACAGGTAATTCACCGACACATAGGACATCACGTGAGTGTCTTGAATATTTTTGCAACACTATTATTAATTAATTCGGTGATGAATTTTTACGAATGCTCATTATCCATGACATTGCAGTATTATACGATACGCATCAATGTAGACATGGTATTTCAGGATAGATCGATAGTATTGATTACACTCGTTGGGCTTGGAGAACTTTTCCTACGCATTTGCAAGGGCAATATCATCAAGGTGATAACGATGGCCAAACGTCAATTTTGAAGTCATGGCGTCACAAGATTTATGGTTTTCGTATGCATATTTTAGTGCAGCCGGTTCTAATAACGACATCAATGTACTCTATCAATCTCCACTCGTCATTCCTGAATTGAACGGAACCGCTCCCATTGTCCATTTCACCTTAACAATAGTCAATGTAAACGTAGTTGCTACTTAGCCAATGGTATATATACTTCTTGATCAACTTTTGAGAAATTATATATTCTTATCCTATTAAGTACAGGAAATTTTTTTAAAAAAAGTGTAAGAGTCCGCAAGAAAAGACATGGAACGAGCTTTTGGCGTTTTTGAAGCGAAATGACAAATACTTGCACGACTAGCAAGGGCGATAAAGATAAAAATATAAGTAATAAAATGTACGCATGCATTATACTCCATAATATGCTTATAAAAAAAAGACGCCAACGCTATTTTTTTTCCTTTGCACATTCAAGACCCACCGACAAGTCCAGTTGAGAATGAAAATACTATTTTTAAGTTGCACGATGAGAACATACATATTAAGCTTACATGTTATCACGTGGAATACGTTGTAGAAAATGTAGATATCACGTTTTCAAATGAAGAGGATTAGTTTATTACTCTAATTATTTTTATTTTTAGGTTATTTATTTTGTAGTTTTTTAATTTAGTGAAAAATGTGATAATTGTTGTTAAAAATTTTTTATGGGCACGGTGTGACATGAGTACCTCTTCAAATGTAATGTGTGGCATGGTTTGACATGATACATTATGATTGGTGGGTTTCATGGTATGGTCGGGGTTCATGGCATGAGTGTTCCTTCCACCCTAAATAATAAACCCCTTATTGGGTTCCACCAAATTTTGTTTTGTGATTCATCTTTTCATTCACCTGAAAACCATCACTAGCCACAAATCCTTGTACCACTAGCCACCTATACACCGACCACCCTATCACCATTAAGTTAAGTCCCACCATAGTATCCACCTTACTACCGCCATCTAGCCCTACCTACCATTTGAGATCTTATACTAGTTAAATCGCTGCTACTCATAGGATTAAACACCATTGAGCTATCTCCTACAATGGAACTCACCACGATAAAACTGCCACTGATCTATCTCCTAATTCCGGCCATTATACCCTCTAAATCCACTAGTATGGGTTTTGATTTTCGACCACTGTACCGTTAAATCCACTGTCGTGAGGTCCAAGTGATGTATGAGGTGATAAATGCTAAGAAAAGTAGGAGAACACAAAGTATGGTGGGACGCGAAAGAGTGGTGGAGGTAGCGATGGTTGTTCGGTGAAAGTTTTTGGGTCTAAGGCATATCTATGAATAATGGGGGTGAAGATTATGAGTGGGCCCCATAGCTTTTTTTTAACTTAGTTTACTTTTAATTTTGAATAAAGATGAGTGGAGTCTACTAGATTTTATGAGCATTGTCACACCCCATTCCCTGGGCATGGCCTGTTGTATCATTTCACAACAATAAACATGCGAAAGTCTTAACATACAAGATCACAAGAACTAGACTGAATTAAACCTTATAAAACAATTCTAATCCAGCCACTATCTTCTACTTGAAGATCTTATTTATCCACAAACGCTAAGTCTTGTTGATCTAGCTAATGCCTTTCAGCACCTCCAGTTCCCGTATCATGAGGTAAAATACGTCACTAATAACATTGTTGGTGAATCATAACCAGAATCTCCAAAACATTAGACATTATAACCATATGTGTAAGCAAATTGATTATCAAATCAAATCTCACTAACACTCTCATACTTAGGGAAGTGTCCGACAACATATACGCCACTCTAGGTTTTGCAACATGACATGGGTAGGTTATAGGCGCCCCGGCCGATCAAATCCCTCCTACCTAGATGGATCCAACTAAGCGCACATATGCCCCGAGGTAATCAACGACTTAGTCCAAAGTGCTTAACCAACGGGTATGCTTGTCCATCGAAGATAATTTAACTTACCATCAGTCCATCACACACATATAAGACATTTTACCACAATGCTTAACTAGATTTGATACAGCCCCAAAAACAATTAAGATAAAAGAACATTTATACTCACAACAATAAGCTACTGAGTGTGTCCATACACTGCTCAGCGAACATCATGAGCATCTCAAACCCTGATCACACAAACATTCACGTCAAGACCTACTCTTATTATCCATGAAACCCTTGGGTCATCCCATCCGATATAGTATCACCCGACCTACCCTAGTCACGCCAATGACCATAGGCTAGAGTTCTCTGACTTAGGTCGAAGTTTTCATCATAACTCTCGACGAGCATGCGTTAAAGAGTTAGGTTTACGCATGATCCCGACACAGGTACCAGACTTATCCACCACACAAAATCCCTAACATGTAAATTCCTGTGACAATCTCACTATTATGTAATGACACTTTATTACCCATTTCATACTTATACCGAATCTTGTCCCATGACAAATCTGTCTATCAAAAACATGAATCATTTATAGACCATAACAACCATATGCATCCTAATTACTATCTACTAGTTTGGTTTCCACCAAAAACCCAAGTTTACCTAAATGATCCATAATGATACATGATATGAAGGTATTAGAACCTTACCACAATAGATCTCAGCTTAAAATCATTCCTTGACGTCCATGTATGCACCACCGAGCGATCCAACACTACAATGAGTAATAACTCATTTACATGGGTTTGGGATTTATCAAAACAAATCGAGCTTCCAAACTTGTTTCTAAGCCAAACCAACCGCAACAAATGTAACCACATGTTTCTTGTTCACATCAAGCACTCAACCACATAGATAGTGGGAAGAGAATGTCAAAACTGGGTAGAGAGAGAGTAGATTGAGAGTGAATTAAGTGTGAAATAGGTGAAATTCAGGTTTGAGGCTTTTATACCCATTCTGCTGACTGAATTCCATCGCGGTCCGCCAACAACCTAAGATGGCATATTCGAATATTCCAAATGGAATATTCCCACTTGAAAAGGAATATTTCTCGCGGATCGTTAAGCTCGACTATGGCGTTTTGCTATCATTTTAGTGAATCGTCTTGTTCCCTGAGCGGTCCTCTATGAGACCGAGAGTCTCGATCCTGAATCCATTGCTTGGCGGTTCGCTATGCTCGACACACATGACCCCTTAGTTGTGGTCAAATCCCTTCGTTTAGGATTTTTTTATTTTAAATTGTTCCATTCCGCATTCCCGACCCGATTTTTTCATGTAACCCGTCCATTGGGCCAAGGGGTAACAAGTAAATAGTCATTTTAAATTTGAAAGGTGAAATTAGAGTAAAGCTCATGATCATCCATGTATTTTACTCTTTTGTAATAACTAACAGCAAATCTAATTATCCTACTCCCCCCAATCTACACAACTAATTTAAATCCTTCATAGGCAAGGTTTGAACGTTTAACCTCAAGAACAAACTTCATCGCTCTAACACCAAATGACTTTCATTGCCCCCCCCCCCCCCCCCCCCCCACCTTGACCCAAGGCAAAACTTAATGGCTTAGGTTATGTAAAATGTATACCCACTCACTCTCTTCCATCTCACGTTCTCTATCCCCACTCAGTATCTCTAGCTTTCATTTCCAATGATTCACCTTCCTATCTTTCGTCAACATCATCAAAATTTCTCATGAATTATGCTCTACATAAGAGCATTGAAGGTAGTCTTAGAGCATGAGCAATGGGAAGAACTCATGGACCCTCTACATCATCATTAGCTCATATAATACTTATTCTTATCTATTGAAGTCTATAGGTGTTTTTTTTTCTTTCATTCTTAATCCATTTTACTCATGTGGGTATTTTTCTATTTTTTTATTCTTAATCCATTTAATTGTTACAGAATTATTTGTAACAATCATATGGCCTATTGTAGGCTTCACAATACTGTAAGCCTAGTGGCATGGGTTTAATCCTACAACTAGCCATTTTTTGGCCTTAAATTTATTTTAATGACTTATTTAATTTAGTAAACTATTTGAATAATTTAAACATAATTAGTTAAAAAAATAGTTAAACAATTTTTAAACTCAAATTTTTGTTTCATAACAATCATTTTTACAACCACAAAACTTTTTATTGACTTTTGATGTATTTTTTTTTATCTTACGTGTCAATTTTTATAATGAAGTTGAATATAATAAATTGATTCAACTTCATATGCTTCTTTTTAAGTACTTGAGCACGTTGATATAACCACCACAACGTGCAGACACTGCCACCTACAATTCTATAAAAAAATACTAATGTTTGACTTTAATTATTGTTTGGAAAAACAAATTAAATACTTTTTATATACAGTTAACTTACGTATGTTATGTACACCCCGTTGAATGCATGGATTCACGACAACTTTTAATCGTTAGTTTTTTTTTTTCACAATTTTAAGACGCCGTCACAACGCACGGGTCATACAAACTCATTCTCTCTTCAAAAATCATAGACCACTCCAAAAGTTCATTTGGCCAAAGACCAAGTCCTCCTCTCTCTTCCACATATGTAGTCATAAGTCCTTTGCCTGAAAACGCCCATACACATGGTCTTAAAGAGAGCCGGTTAAAGTTGTCAATCAATTCGATATATATAGATGGATATATTTACACATCCTTATGCTCATTAAACTATAGAAAGAAAACCATCTAAGCACATTCACACCACCACCATATTTTACCACTAATGTATGCAACTCACTCTTGGCATGTCATTCATGATGTTCCTCCTTATTTCCTTCTCACTAACTATTAGACCATGAAACTTTAGATCAAAGACAGACCATAGTCAAAAAGATTGCAACTTTTTTGTAAAAGATGCGTCGTTTTTTCTCTTTTCTAGCTGAAACATGGACCATAGTGGCAGTTGGGCTCGTGACGGTTCTTTCAACTCATGCTTACACTTCTTAATAGCCTGCGGAACTCTGGGAGACTAATCTTTCCATCTTGGTCAATGTCTGCTTCCTCTAAAAGCGGATATATTGACCCTCTTAGACCCGTATGCTGCAAAAAGTAATCAATAACAAAGTATTTGAAAATACATATATTTTTCACAAGCAGTTAAACTTGATAACAGATTCTACAAAAGGGACAATTTTGGTTTCTGATTTGTGAAAAACTGAATATGAAATTGAAAATCTACAAGGTAGGATGTTTGAGATAAAGATAGCTTACCATTTTGAGTTCTTCTGGGGTTATATATCCATCGTTGTCAACATCGAATTTCTCAAAGGCAGCTTTGGACATCCTATGCCATTTTTCGTTGTTATGTTCCTCTAACTGGTGAACATGAAGAGTAGCAGCTACGAACTCAGTGAAATCCACAAGCCCGTCCGTGTTAGTATCAATCTGTGTCACAACATTTACAATAAATCAAGAGTCTTTGGATGTGATATCAAATAATCAGAATCAGTTAATTAACTGTAATAAAAAGGATCTAAATTCAACAACTTACAGCTTGCAAAATCTCCAAAACACGCGAGTCTTTCATCTTCCATGGAATGTCCTTAGCAAGAGCCTACAATAAACCAAGCAGATTTGGCATTTTATCACGACTCACGTAGTTATGTCATTATATAAAATAGCAGCACATAGAAAAAAGAATGTGAAGTAAACACACCTGTCTCATTTCCTCAAGACTAATAGAACCATTCTTGTCTACATCAATGGCCTGAAATTGATCTTTGAGATCAGATATCTCTTCATCATCAAGAGTGCTAGCCAATGCCTATTGTCACATCAACATATGATCTTTTATCACTTAATATTCACAATCTAGCACACATGAGACAGAGAGCGATAAAAAAACAAAATTTACCCGTAGCGCAATTTGTTTTAGTCGACTATATTTCACAAACTGACGCATGTTGGATAGCACAGAAATGTCAAGAGGAATCATAGAAGCATTTCCATTTACTCTAACCCATGGATGTGCTGCAAAAGTTTTATAAATCATCTATATCTCCTAACAATCTCAAAAATGAACAAAAATATACAAAAGATTTAAAAAGTGTATACTTACATAAGGCCTGTGCAGCAGTGAGTCTTGCTCGGGGATTTTTCACGAGTAGTTTCGTTACAAAATCTTTAGCACCATTGCTAATAGTGGGCCACGGTTTGCGCCTAAAATCAGGCTTACTTCTTAACACCTCTCTAAAAATACCATCTTCGGTTCTATCCCAAAACGGTCTACGCCCACATAGAAGAATGTATGTAATTACACCAATACTCCAAACATCAGATTCTGGGCCCGATCTACGCTTTAATACTTCTGGAGCAACATAATAAGCACTACCAACTATATCTGTAAACTTCCTTCCTGCATTAGTTACACATATTTCCACCCAAAATAGGCATATTAGAAGTGGGCATGAAAACAATAGCTACATTAAGCAAGCCTTTAAGACTTGTGAGATAAATATCATAATGGACTTTGGTATTGTACTCACCAGGTCGTATAAAGTCCGATAGACCAAAATCCGTAGCCTTCAAGGTGAACTTCTTTTCGGGGATTTGAAAAGAAAGTTCTACAAATTTAAATTACATATGTTAATGCTTGTTTTGTGAAAAATATTTTGTATATATGAAGAATAGATGTTTTGAATGTGATTTTATAATAATCAGTTATAATAAGACTGTATTTGTACTATAACCCTCTATTAGGGACAATGTAGCCAATCTTTGGTGATTACAATGCGAAAAGAGGCAAATTCAGCTTGAAAAGTTTAAATTTTTAATAGGAAAAGAGTTAATTATTTCAACCTCGGGTTTCATGTCGCGATGTACCAAACCATGTAAGTGACATTCCGCTGCAACTTTCAGCATCTGCCTTACAACGATTGCTGCATCTTTCTCTGTGTAACGACTTTCTTTCCTGTAAAAAAGTACAAACATTTTAATTTTATTGATCCAGATTATAGGGTACAAAAGAAGCAAATATGATAATGGGTCATATTGTACATAATCATCAAAGAATGAAGAAGCTGGTATATTTAAATGGAACCTAAATATCCAAGATCATAATTTCATATTGTATATAACATCAAACTATGAGTGTTCTATAAACTTTTCGAGCAGATATAATTTCCTTCTGATTAAGATATAAGAAATACTACAGATTAAAGAACTCTACATACAAATTCTGATTTCATTCTCAATTTGGAAAATTAAAGTTTTGACCTTAGAAATCAACATATAAAATAGAAGGATTGTATTTCATGTTTACAAGATGAGAATCTTACTTTGACAAAATCCGGTCCAGCAACTCACCACCCTCACATAACCTGAAACACACGTCTTCAAGTCAACTTCCAGCATTTCTTTGATTTTGCAAAGAAATAATGTCATCGAAGGTGATTAAAAACCAAATAATAAAGCAGATTCATAACAAACTTACTCCATGACAATATATACAAAGGAATCATCTTCAAATGCATTATAGAACTTAACAACATTCTCATGACCGGTTAACGCTTGTAAGATTTTGACTTCCCGTTTAACATCTTCAACAGCAATTGGAAGAACCATCTGTTACAAAAATGCAAAAAAGGTCTTAGAACTACTTATTTTTACAGCTAACTGCATGAATTTTGCAGTAATATACATCAAATTAGTACTATATTCAAAAAACAGATAAACAAACAACATATGCATATGACTACTCCCAAACTCAAAGTCTAGATATCCTTAATTCTTATGTTATATTTGCAATTATGCTGCAAATCACAATAGCAAACAATGTTATAACTAAAAATAAACAAAGATGACTCTTTGATGATGAATTCAATAACCAAGAACATGATTATCAAAATGTTGTATATGAAGTTGGATTACACACCCAAAATTCTGAAACTTTGCAGAATTTCACATATCAAAACCAAATTGTACCCACATTCAGAACAAAAATGGCACAAAACTACCTTATTTTTATCGATTTTCTTGACAGCGACACGATCTCCTTTAGCTTTATCAACAGCAGCATATGTATACCCAAATTGACCATGACCCAACAATTTACCAATGGTATACCGTTGATAAAAATCCTTAAGATAACCAAAATCCGTTCTTTTCCCACAAGGACCCCCTTTTTCTGACGTTTAGTTACACCCCTGATCTTTGCTTTATGTTGCTTATAGTAACTATCCTGTTTTTGACGCTGATTCTTGTTGGGTTCTTTCTTAACATGTAAATTGGCATTACACCCACCTCCATCATGCTTCCCATGAGGATGATTTTGCTGGTGTTCAGCAGGGTTGTCGCCACCGCTAACGGAGGGGGCATTGCTGTTGAACCCACTGATCTTGGTGGTCGAAAAACAGATACCCATATCTTCTTATCGATCAAAACGATGGAAAATCAAATCTTTGATGAGGGTTTTTGATGGAATTGAAAATCTTTTTCACCTATATATATGAAATCTTTGATGCAAGTGAGGAATTATAAAATATGGTGGAGGAAATTGTGTAGTAGATTGGTGGAAGGAGGGGGTGGTGGTCAAGAAGACTTTTGTGGGTTGAAGAAGATGAAGACGAGGACCCCCTCCTCAAAGAATTTGATGTTTACAGCTTGTAATCGTGTGTATTCAAGTCGCATGAAGAAATAAAAATGGATGAATTGAAACCCCCAAAGAGATTGGGGGCCAATGGAATCGATCTCCATTTCTTGTGTTCATACGATCTTTTTTGAATAACTCTCATTCCCCCAAAAAGAGGATTACACTCATTCGCGTTTGGTTCAAGTTCCGAGATATTGGGTGCTTGGACGTTGATTGGAAGAAGCAGCTTCCATTATTATTATTTTAACATTACTTTTTATATGGGTAGACGGTAAATTATTTAAGAGTATTCACGGTAGATTAATTATACTTATGTATGTTTATTATATTTTAAATAATGGTTGTAATAGTAGTAGAGAAAAAATTATTGTTTAATTTGTATATTTAAAAAATTACTGTTCAACCCTTATAAATTTTTTAATATTTTTAAAAGATGTGTTGCTCTTTATAACATAGTCTAATAACACCCTATCTATAGTCATTTATTAATCTAGTTCATAATCATTTATTATTCTCCAACCATTTATTAACTCATGTATTAAAAACTCACTAACCACTAATTAGGCTAATAAAGATACATAAAAAATTTACATTAATTTATACTTTAAAAGTTTTATTATAACTATAGTTTTTACAAAATAAATTACACATAATCTTGGTAATTATTTTGACACTCATGTGATAAATAGTAGTTACATACTATAGAAAAATAAGAAAAGAACTATAATATGTTAGTTAAAAATACAAATAATTAATAAACATAATCTTGTTAAATATTTTAACACCCCCATGTGATAAATACTTTTTTCACAAAAGTCTTTTGAAAACACTCAGTATCACTTCTATTAGATTAATGTTTTTTGATATACATGTATTATTAATATAACATGTACTTCATTAATTATTATCTTCTAGTTCTAGATTTCAGTTTTTATTCATAATAAAACTTTGATTGGTTTGTTTATTGTCAAATATAATAAATGCATACACTAGGGTGTAGTTAGAAAATAGACCAGGGTATATTTAAAATACCCTTTTGAAAATGGTTGTGAGTTGAAAAGAAAAAATGGTAATAATAAATATAAAAAAATATTATTTAATTGAGAAGCAGAGATAAATGATAGTGTTTTTTAGTGTAATTATAAGTATAAAAATATGAAAGCTGATTTGAATGCTCTAAGATCAGTTTTTAGGTCAAAACTAGGGCGGGCACTTTACGATCTGTTTATTACACGATTAAACCTTTTTTAATAAAAACTATATTATTTATTTTTCTAAGTTTTTAAAAATAATTAAATTAAAAGGCTAGACTCCATTAATTCTCATTCTTGGTTTACAAAAACATTTTAAAAAATTATAGGCATGATATATATATATATATATATATATATATATATATATATATATATATATATATATATATATATAGTTAAACAAGTTATTTTCATGTTTGATACGTGTGTTATGCGTGTCGTCTATAACTTGTTAAACACGATAAAACCTGTTTTGACAGCCCTAGCCAAAACTGAATTGAGCTTATATTATAGCTCTTTTAATAAACGTGCTTAAGTTTTACATATTGAGTTCGAATTGGTTTGCGGGTCATAACAAGGTTTTTATTTCTATATATTTTATTTAATCTATGAAAAACATATCTAAGGAAATTATTATTGAAAATTAAGATAAAAGTTAAATTCATTTTCATTCTTGAGATTTTATATAATTGTCATTTGAGTCCAAAAGTTTAAATTTTATCATTTTGCATCCCAATGTTTCACAAAAAGCCAGCAAAGCCCCGACGCTTAATCGCTTCATTTAGGCGACTACTGACGCAAAAGCCGTTCCACTCATGCTTCTCTACTGAGAATCACTTCGTTCCGCTCTTCCAACAGGCCAGCATGCCATTCCTAGCGGCTTCGCCCTAGGTAAAGGCTAAAGAGCATACTTAACACTCTCTCTTTCTCGCCAGCAAGCCAAGCTCCTAGTCCTCTTAGCCGGCTTACCTTTAATCTAACTCTCTAGTTTATGGTGGGAAAATAGTAAACCCATGCGCCTTTCGCTTAGAGTAGTGAATCTTGTTAAAGCCGAAAACTAAGAAGAAGGGTTTTAGCGAGCAGGGAAAACTACTGAATACGATAACGATACATTCACAATGGAACAAGAAGAATCACTGTTTTATCGTCTTTAGGGTGGTAACGAGGCAGGGCTAGCTCGTAATCTCTCTACCAGTTCACGTCGAGAGTTAAGTCCTGTTGTTAGAGATCTCTGATCTGTTGTCTCATGGTTAATTCGTTTGATGATTTCCATTGGCGGGTGATGAAGGTGGTAAGAAAGGTTTTGATCACAGTGATGTAATCGGGTTGATATGAATGCAATTTCGATTTTAATACCATATGTTGAAAGTAACACCGACCGAGAATGAAGTTAACAAATATTAATAAATGCAATGACTAGTTTCAGGATAAAGCTTCATCAACCAGATTTTCCACGGTGACTGTAACTGGAGATTGACGTGGTTGCCCCACGGAAATCTAGGTAGTGAAGCTTTATCCCGGAAATAGTTGTTTTCATTTATTACTATCGTTTACTTCTTTATGTTCTACAACATTAGCGAATCATGATTTACTTATTATTAGATGATAATGATTTATATATTAACCTCTAAACAAGTATATCTTACTTCTAGACTCGTGCAAAAGAAGCAAGACTTCAAAACACAGGGAAAATCTATAATTGTTAAGATAAAAGGAAGGTTTTCATAAGATTCAACACCCATCTCATGAACACGATTGGAGACATCTCGAAGACACTTCAACCAACAATCTATGGAGGAACAGGCGTTCGCATTTAACACTCAGTGGTATCATTCAGTGTTAGAATCTTTTGTTGGTCGGTTCCAAAAGATATGAGATTGTCAAGCAGTTAAAAGACAATAAATGTTAGCTAATAATGATTTTTCATATTATTAGATCATCTCTAATAATATAGAAAAGAGTCTAAAGATATATTCACCATGAAGACTAAGGTGGTGTTTGATTCTTTAAAAAAGGTATGTGCATGTGTTTTTGTCTGCGTCGCGCAGACAACGCGCAGACATTGCCATTTGCAGACTGTTTGTTTTTTCGAAAACGTTACATTAAAAAAATGTCTGCGTGAGCTCTTATTGGTGCAGATTTGGTCCAGCTACTTCTAAGGTATACGAAGCTCTTCTTAAACACCACCACCCACCTTAACCCACTATCCACCACAACCACCACAGTACGCCACCACCACCACAGTACGCCACCACCACAGTCCGTCACCTCCCACTGTCCGCCACCGCCCACCGTCCGCCACCGCCCACCGTCCGCCACCACCCACCGTCCCCCATCATCCAGCGCCGTCGTCCACCACCACCACCACCATCCGTACACCACCACTAATTAATTTTAACAATCTACAGACGATAAAAAACAAACACTTTTTTTTTGTATACCGCAGAGGTTTGGTACACATCATCTTCCACGGATGTCTGCAGATGTGGTCCGCAAACTACAGACATTTTACCTCTTAAAAAATAAGTTTGCATTAATTAAAACCTTAATATATAAAACTCAAATAAAAGTTACCCCATTGAAAAAAGTTCAAAAAAATTCTAAGGGGGTGTGTGTTCTTTCTCTTCACAACTGTTTTGTTGCTACGATGTACATTCATTATATGCAAGTTATCATTGTAGAACCCTTTTTTCTTACTAACTCTATATTACTTTTTGATTGTAATGTAATCACCAACGTTTGTCCTCTGCACATGTAAAATTCGGATGCGAAAAATGACCAATTTTGAGATGATTTTAATTTGAATATCAACTGCTATCGAAAACAGTTATTTCAATATTTTTTTCATGCAAGATACGAACTTTATCTAGTCACTTCCTCTGGTTTGACTTTCACACGCACACATACACACTTGTTCTTGACACCGAGTTTTACATGATCGAAAGTTAGGATTGAGCCTTAAATTGTTTTAATCTGAAAGCGTTACGCGACTTTCAAATCGTATGAGTTTCGACCACCGAAGTACGAGTTCCAAACAAAATATAAATATTAAATTGCTTATGCTTATTTGTAAGATTCATCTATTTGACTTCGGAATTGAACCTAGTAGACTCTGATGGTGTATGAATCAGTACGAGCAAATAAATGCTAAATATGTTATTCTTATGGGAGGAGTAGTAACTGACTAAGTCTAGGTCTAGTCAAAATTTCTTATACTGTTGCATCAAGACCATTCCAACTTCAAAAGAGGACCATTTCCAACTGACTTGTCGTGCATGAAGGTCTAGACAAGAGTCCATGATCAAGGCCCACGAATCATTATTTTCCTATAGTTGTAATTGTTACTTATATATTTATATTATTATGAAATTTTAATTATTCATCAACATTAAATTAGGGTTATTGGATTTTAATAATCTCAACGTTCATTTATTAGCCGTGTAATCTCAACTCAGGAAATGTTTAAAGACACTCTCAATTTTAAACTTATTTTTTTCAACGATCCCTTATTAAACTAAAAGTTAACCCCGGTTAGTTTTTCTTTATGAAACGGGGCCAACTTTGAGCCATTTGTCAACTTCGCGTGCCGCCCAGCCTCGATCAGGCTTCCTTTATCGTGTCTATCATTTATCGTCACCTGAAATCTACCTTTCACGAATCAAGTGGTTCAAATCAAGAGGTGGAGATTGACGGGTTTCAGGCTTCAAAAGTTTTAGATTGATGGAGCTGATGGTTGATTTACACTTTTAGCTTAGTGTTTTGGTCAAATAAGCAGTCCACGCCATCCAAAAAACTAGCAGTATTAACTATCGATTAGTAAGAGATCGTTAGAGGAAAATAAACTCAAAGTGAAGAGTGCCTGTAAACATTTTATAAATTGAGATTAATCACGGTTATAAATGAAAGTTGGAATTATTAAAATCCAATACCCTTAAATTAATGAACCAATCATCTTTAGCCCAAATGACTGATATAAGGTACCAGTGACCCGTTAGTGATCCAATTTGTTGTTAAAAAATTGATGAGATGTTTGATTCGTTAAATTCAAAGAAAACATGTTCGATTGATACTTAAAACAAATTATAAATTAAAATAATTACCATATATTTTTAAAGTTACAAATAAAATACTAGTAAAATAATTCTACCAAAGAATTGTATCCTCACACTCCCTTAACATAGCCACCATCATCCTGCTCATCATCATGGCCATTGCCACCACAACCCTCTTACTACCACTACTACCATTACCACCCTCATAGCTGCGACAATTATCGTCCTGCCACTATCATAATCACTCTCACTACCACGACTGATTCCACCACTACCATCACCACCTCACGACCATAAATTCCAACATCTCCACAAATCACAAACATGATTATTTTGCCAATCAAACACAATTATTGTTTTGATAGATTTCAGTTTAAAAAAGTATGTGAGTAAAACGTCTCTTAAAGTTTTGTTAATACTAACAGTTTATGTCTGAGAAATAAATTTCTATCATTTTTACACTTGAAATTATTGTACATTAACCATATGTCTCGACCTCTCAAAAACCCACTAACCATCTATGCTTAAAATTGTGTGTCTTAACCCATCTAAACCGTTCTCAAAAATAACCTTTTGTTTAATTTTTCCATAATGAATTATAACATTCATAAGTTGAGCTGGCAATTTTATTGAATAGATTAGATAACAAGTTATAATAATATTATCGCGAACAAGAAGTCAATATCTTTTTCTTTTTATTGTTACATAATAGAAGCGATATTATTAAAAAAAAAAACTTATTTGGTTGAAGAATATATTGTTTTTATTATTTTTTTTTTTCAATTCAGTAATATATTATAATATAAACAACAAATCGATATGCATAGCATTATCGACATGACTCATACTCTTTATTATTGGCATACCCCAAACAATAAATCTGCACACAACTACCAATATTTCTTAGAACACTTAATCCTTAGAACATCTAACATTATTCTTATTTGACATAAAAACAAAGCAAATAAGGGCTAAGATAAAACCATGATCGAGTTTCTAGGCAAATATTTTTCGATCGGTTTCACTTTCAAGGAGTCTTGTTGTGCCTCCTTTTCTAGCTTCTTGAGTCGAGCCAACTCGAGATCCTTGCTCATCTTCTTCTTGTACATTTCCATGAAAGTCATAGGTGCTTCCAATATCGGTTTCTCTCCTTCATTCACCTTCAACGGATATACAATTGCCTCTGGTGCAGGGTTTTGAAACGTTGCAATGGATAGCCGACTTGTGTTTGAGTTGACAACGGCCTGGTGGTCAGCGTTCTTGAACCGCCCATTGCTCAAATACTATGTCAAACCAACTTTTGTTATTTTCAAGTCAGCGTGTGACGATAATATTATGTATTATACAAACAGTAAAAACTTACGTGACCATGATCACCAAGATTAACCACGAAAGCACCTTCAATGGGCTGAACCGTGATCCAGCTCTTGCCCCCATCACGTGTCGCCTGAAGCCCACCAACTTGGTCCTGAAGCAACAACGTGATCGTTCCCGGATCCGTATGTCGTTTCAGGCCCAATGTCAGGTCGGGCTGCGGACACTTTGGGTAGTAATTCACCACCACTTTTTGGTCCATATCCACACAGGCTTTTGTAAGGGCCTCTTTTTCAAGGCCCATTGCTTCAGACAACACCTCTAACAGCTTGCAGGCCAGGCCCATTAACTCATCGCTATACTTCTCAGTAACAGCCCTCCATTCTTTGGGCTTATCAGGCCACCTTGAATAGTCTCTTGCTTTTATTGGGTAGGAGAAATAGGTTACAATCTCCCTCCAATCTTGCACCGTCTCTCCCTTCATCATGCATCAAATTTATAAAAAATGAAAATAATAAAAAAACTACTGTATATATATTTTTTCATAAAAAGATGAAATTTAAAAGTTATACTCGATGTTTACAAATATACCCGTATAGTTTTTAACCGAGGTTGTTGTTTAGGCCCGGGCCGGGCATTTGAGCTCATTGAGTTTGTTGACCACGACCCGAACCAGTTAGGTTTCAACCCGTTTTGTGGTTTCCTTAGATTTGACTATTCGGTCAGGCCCCAATTTTCTATTTTTTTGTAATTATCAAATACTTTTTTTCGTACAAGTAGACTCAGCTAGCTAATTCAAAAAGGAAGTTTCAACACATTTGAAATTGTATATAGCTGAATCAAATTGAATTTTATGGTTGTCCAAAGTAGACTTTTATGTGTACCACATTTTATTGCAAGAATAAATCATAGGAATAATAGTGCTCCTTATCATATCTACATGTAGAATAAAAAATATAATCAAGTTTTTTTTTTTTTTTTATTTATACGTCAAATGTTTGTCATAATTTAATTTGTTATACGTTTTTCACCTAAAATCAAATTTTCTTTTAATAAATTCCCTTCTTTCTCAAAGAAATTTGTTTTCTTGTCGACCGACAATAATTTAATCGTCCAACTCAGGTATTGCTATAAAATAAACCCACCTTCTTAAGTAGCAATTTCAGCCAAAGGTTCAATGGACCTTATTAATCCTTAGGATTCAAGAAAAATATTTCCAGAATACATAGATTTTTACTATTCTACACAAACTGCAATTTTAAAATGAGTATGTTATTGATACACCCAATTTATTTTTATTCTTTTTATCTCTCTTTATACATACATATAGATACATAAAAAAAGATAAAAACAACATAATGTCTTAACAACAAAAATATATATGTACCAATGATCCTTAACCCAACTGTTTAAGATGAGGTACCCATAACATGTAACTATTAAAGGTTATGGGTTCAAGTCTCACTCTGAATAAAAATACTCAGGGTTGAGCCAGGGGGTTTTCTCAGCAATAAGTTTCCTCCTGAGGGGGTTGGGATGCGGTCTCGGCTGGGAAACGAATAAGTGGGCCCGATTAAAATAGCACCTATTATTCGAAGCAAAGTCGCATATTTGCCGTTAAAAAAAAAATAAATATGTGATGATAATTGAGTATTCATGTATCTTGAATGACAACCACAAATTGGCAAAAGGTACAAATTTAGTGCACAGTTGCACCATAGTATTAATTAATAGTTAATAATAGAAGCTTAAAAATTAGCAAATTTATCAATTAACAAAGAGAAATTGGATCTCATCACTCATTGTTTAACTCATCGATTATGCCATTACATACCTTATTATATCAATTCATAAGAAATAAGTTTGACGTTTCTTACGAGCTATTTCAACACATATCTAAACTTTATTCACACTAAGTCGAAAAAATTTATTTTACAAGTTACGCATACACTGTTGTACAGTACAATCATTTTTGCACATTGTACAACAAATATGCATTTTTTTCTACTTTTTTTCCATGTAACTTCTCGCACACGTAGATTTTTTTTATTTTTATTTTCGAAATGGTGTTAAGTTACAAAAGTTAACGGTTTTTGATATCTTTTTAAATTCACCTTTGTTTACGAGCATTCTGCTATTTGAAATTGCGTGTGTTTCCGTCGCAAAGGACAAGAATAGATCCCTTTGCCACGTAACCACATAACCTATCAGGCGTATCAAACAGCAGAACACTCATAAACAAAAAGGTTTTAAAAAATAACACAAAAAACCATTACTCTTTGTAAATTAAGTAAAAACAAAAAATAGTAACAGTAGTAGCAGCAGTAGTAATAACTATAAGCGGTAACAAGTACTTGAAGGTGACTGGAGACGATGAAGCCGCCTTTCTTCCCTCCGGTCATATCAAACCGGAGCTTCTCCTCGGCCGGCATGTCGAAGAACTCTCGCGCTAGCCTCGTCATCTCCGACAACAGTTTGGTGTCGACGCCATGATCCACCACCTGAAATATTCCCCAGTCTTCACACGCCTTAACGATCTTCTCACATATCTCCGCCCTACGAGACTTAACCTCGCCACCTTCAATGTCATCGATTCCTTCGAGTGAGATCACCGAATCTCGGTGCTAAACTTGTTGTATGGCACCTTTGGTCGCTCGTCCTCATCGCGAACGAACCGGTTCTCGTGTAGGGTAGTTTCGTCCCATTTCAAGGATACTGGAGCCATTGTTGTGAGTATTGTTTTGTAGGGTTGGAGATAGAGTCGAGTGTTGTATTTGTAGCAATGAATGGGTAGGTGGGATGAGGTGTGGTTTATGTGGGAGGTTAAGTCTTCAACCACTCACGTGGTTTCAAAGAGTGGTTTCGGTATTTTGGTGAGACCCGGGTTCGATTCTAATCAAATAAGCATTTTGGTTTGGGTGGTTAGTTCACATTGATGATTTGGGAATGTTATGTCAACTGTCTAAAGGGTTGTTTGATATTCTTTTAATAGTTCATAAGCTTTTAATAATTAAAAGTTAACTTTAATTCTGAATGGTTAACAGGTAACATTAAGATGTTATCTTTTAACCATTTAGCATTAAAATGTTAATTTTTAACCATTCAACATTAATGTTACCTATTAACTATTAAAAGTTATAAACTATTAAAAGATAGTATCTTAATGACCATTAATATCCTACCAAACAACCCTTAAGCATAAAGTGATTATGCGACAGAATTAATAGTTTAAATCTCACTCTTTGGCTTGGTAAAGAGCGATGAGTCGATTGCCTCTTGAGATGTTTTGGGACGAGGATGTCACATGCATGTTAGCAAGTCTGGTGAAAACGTTTTTATTTTTATATGACATATTTAATTGTATAGATGGAGAATTATTGACCAAAAAGGAGAAAAATTTTATTTAATTTTATTTTAATTATAACAAGTTTTACACAAGGGATAGCCACTTCAAATGTCTACCTGTTAAAAAAGACTATTCTAGGATGAAAAAAAATTCAACCATGAATAAGAAACAACAGGACAGGTTTTCATATATGGGATAAAATTCTTTCGCTTGCTTGTTAATGTCTAGGTATATTATATGATACCTAGCCCGATTATTTAAAATCGTATTTTTGTTTAAGTGAATCATAAAGTTGAAAAATGCTAATTTTGATTTTTATTTCTTGTAAACCCTTGTTTAGTAACACTTATTTTAATAGTTTCATTACGTGGAAAATGAATTTTTTTTATAATGTGTATTTCGTTATTATTTATGTTTTATGTATTATGAAACACAAAGTTTATCTTTTGAACAGTATATAAACATCAAATTTATATATTTTAAATATTTCAAACATTTTAAGGTGACGATATGCATGGATTTATTATATTTTAACCTGTTATAGTTAAATACAATAAGTATAATATAAAACTTAGAATGATAAACTGATAAAGAAAAAAATTATAATTGGAATTCCTAGCAAATATTTAAATGTTCTATAACAATATTATATAACAATATTACTAGAATACAAAAGAAAAGGAAACTTTATTTTTAAACATTGTCGTAATTCGTTACCGCATAGGTCACTATCGCAAGAGGCAACTTACTAAACAATATCCAAGTTTAAACATTAAAAATTGTTCTTAAAACATCGATAAAAGGATGCTAAGATTTCAGATAATCTTTTTTTCCTAATATTTGATGGGTAAAAGCGATGTTACGGCATAATTTATTAAGATTTCAGAAACTAGTTATAAAAATGAAGGTTTTTTCCGATACGCATTATATTTTCTTTCTTTCATCTCCATGTCCACAAACCTAACAAACACATCCGATTGTCCTCTTAAAAGAGTTTGAGCCTGAGCCACACTTAAATTATAGGTTATTAAATAAAATAATAATTTTGTTTAAATTAGTAAGTTTAAGCATGAGAATAAAAATAAATAACATATGTAATGTTATATGTAAAATTAAATAATTTATATTTATCTATAATAGTTATACATATATAAATGAGTAAAATGTCATTTTCGTCCATAATGTTTTGTTAAATATAAATATGTCATTTCAATCCAAAAAATTTTTTTTTATCATTTCAGTCACTGTAGTTACTAAATTTTGTTATTTTCATCCACTCCACTAAAACCGTTAAAACTCTGTTAAAACTCCGTTAAATATGAGGGTATTTTAGTGTTTTTCAACACCCTAATTATTCAATTAAAACAAATTAATTAATTAATATTTAATTAAAACTAAAAAACACATGAAGCGACTTATGAGACTGGTCACTTCGATTAATTCTAACACGTGTTGTTCGATCAAGGTCTGCTGCGAAATTTCAATTAATATTCACGTTTTGTTTGAACGTGTACTGTTGTTCGATTGAGGTCTACTGTTGTCACGTTTTGTTTTATTGAGGTTTGTTATTGTCACATTCAATAACATTAATCAAAGACCTTAATCAAATAAAGCATGTCAACAACAAATCTCAATCCCATAACAAACCTCAATCAAATAACGGTACAGTTCGAACAAAACGTGAAGATTAATTAAAATCCCACGGCAGACCTCAATCGAACAATATGGGTCAGAGTTAATCGAAGCTTTTAAATCGAAGCGCCTGGCCTCAATAGTTGTTTAATGTGTTTTTAGTTTTAATTGAATATTAATTGATTACTTTGTTTTAATTGGATAATTAGTGTATTTAAAAAGACTAAAATACCCTCATATTAAACGGAGTTTTAATGAATTTTTTACGGTGTTAGTGGAGTGGATGAAAATGACAACATTTAGTAAATTAAAATAACTGAAATGACAAAAAAAATTTGGATTGAAATGATAAATTCAACAAAAAATCAGGGACGAAAATAATATTTTACTTTATATAAATATATAAAAAAAATAGATAAAAATTTAATACTGAAAGAGTTAAATGTAAACCAAACTTAAGTTTTAGGTAGAATTCAAAACAATCCGAGATCAAACTCGACCTCTTTTTTTCTTACAACAATTACTCCTATATTAATTGATGTAATAATATTAATACAATAATAATAATAATAATAATATTAATAATAATATATTAATTCATTGAGTTATAAACAATAATAATTATATAATAATGATATTTTATTGAATAATATTATATTTGATTGTTCGACAACCAAAATGATACTATGACTATTCATACACCATTTATAACGGAAACTTAAGGGATGAAAAGTTATACCAACAATGTCCGTAAGATTGTCTAACTTCGGTGTATGTTTCAACTATAAAAACTCGACCTCTTTTAAGTTAACAAGACAAGCTAACACTTTAATTATACAAGGCAAAATGGAAAGGTCGGGTCGGCCAAGGTGTCGGGTCAGGATGAATTAGAGTCAGAATGGGTTCGGGTCAGAATGAGTTAATTTTATAAACGGGTTAGGATGGACAAAATCAAGATGGGTTAGAGTCAAAATGAATATGGATTATGATGGGTCAACTCTAGATTTGGTAGAATTCTCTTTTTTCCAACAAAAATCATAAAAAACTAGGATACAAATAAATAATGATTCAAACATGATTACTCACAACCGTGGATGTTGTTTGACGTTACTATTTCTAACTCATCAAACAGACATAAATTACGATTTTGAAGCAAGAATTTATTTTCGTTTGAAGGAACTAGCAGGTTGTTTGATACTATATATTCGATTTAAATATATTTCTCTTTTTGAAAATTGATCATGGCGAGTTCATGATCACAAGTCATTCACCTTTATATATTATCATCAAAGCATAAACTAGACCCAATGTTTGAAACATGAGACAAAAATCAAAATTTACAATCAACCAAACATCTAGCATATTTCAGTTAAATCAAAATCGAAATAAAAACTCTTCTGAAGTTTAGAATATCAAATCAATACAACACAATCTGTTTGCAATGAACATTCTTAAATGAAAAATAAAAAATTCAAAGGAACGGGTAAAATGCTTTCGAGATACAATCCGCCCAATATTTGTTGGACTAAAGTTTTACTATTTGTTCCATCTCGGTAAGATAAACCGCATGGTTACCTAATTTTCGAATCCAATCGGTTGTTTTGATTGATGAATCTGAGTTCAAAGTTGAACCCATCCATTCCTTTGACGATTCAAAACTTTGTGGAAAGGCCATGAACTAAAAAGGCGAGCCCTCGTCAATTAAAAGTTAAAACATTATCAATAGGAAGAAGATGCATGACATCTAAGCTTCCTGGTACATCTTTGAGGTACAATTGAAGAACAATATTGAGGATTTAAATCACCACGGAACATTTATCGATGCAAGTTATAACAGAACCGTGGCACAATTGCGTTTTTTAGGTTACGATCAAAGAAGAAGAAGATAACAGAAGATACGGATCATCTTGCATCTTAGTTCTTTCTTTTCAGTGATAAAGAATTGTGAGGCGGAAGACGAAGTAAGTTAAGAACCCATTCTTTTCTGTTTGACCCATCTTAACCCGTTAATTTATTTTCCAATTTTATATTTATCCATTCTAACCCTATAAGAATAATACTTAACCCGTAATAATCTGACTTTTTATTTAGGGACCATATCAACTCAAATTTACTGAGTTGGGCGAACATTGCCAGGTCTAACTTTAATAGCTTGAATTACACCGACTTTTGTTTGTTTGTATTTGTCTGACAATTACGATCACATTTTTTCAATGGGACCCGTTAAATAGACACCCAATGATTTTAAATCAACACCCCAAAATTTCTATACGTGTCGTATAGCCCCATACGCGTCGTATAGGGGGGGGGGGGTCGTATAAGGCTATATGTGTCGTATAGGGCTATATGTGTTGTATAGCCATCTGACAGCCCCCTGAATTTTTCCTCGTAGTCAGTGTCGAAATTCGCTATACGCGTCGTATAGCCCTACATGTGTCGTATAGGGGGGTCGTATAGGGCTATATGGGACGTATAGCTCTCTGACAGCCCCCTGAATTTTTCTCGTTTTCAGTGTATTCGACCCTATACGCCGCGCATGGACCCATACGCGGGGGTGGGTGTCTATGTATTAGGACTCTTTTCAATATCACGAGCAATTAATGCTGGAAGGAGCAACTTAAATCCGGACCGTTGGACATACCAACTACTTAAATCTCCACCGTTGGATACAACAACCACTTCATGATACGTGGACAGTGGAAAACCATATGTTCAATAAATATTATTAAAGTTACTTTTTCCACAATAACTATCGACTTTAGTGTCCTATTTTTGTCCTTTTGTTTATGATGTTTCGGTGATCTTGTTTTTTCTTTATATGCCAACAACCATCTCTATGTTAAAAAGAATTAACCGTAACATATCAAAATAGCAAAGGTTCTACATCTTTATATCTTTTGAAATTTATTGTAATAAACTAATAATCGACTAATAGTATTAAAAACTTGTTAAGGGGAATTGGTGTTTCCAAAGCTACGGCAATGATAGCGACGCAGGCAACCAAAGTTTCCTTTTCATTTTTGTTTGTATATTCAATTGGGAGGGGTCTCACGTCGCTAAAATAATCATGTTTGTCGTTCATAAATATACACAACTAACTTTAATTGATTAGAAGTTTAATCATGATTAATACATGAGCAATATAATAAGCTCCTTATATAAACAATTTCAATCTAAACCGATTATACAAAATAGATTGTATTATAGATTGAAATTATTGTAAGATATGAGAATTGTACTACATCGGTTGTATATGCAATTGACTTGTGGTTTATAAGCTAAATGGGCTCTCACAAATTAGGCTATTACTTTCGGTTGAGTTCTTTCGTTTGATCTATAACAAATTGATTATGATTTATTTAGGGTTATTGGATTTTAATAATTCAAAGTTTCATTTATTGGTCGGGATTAATCCCAACTCAAAAAATTTTTACGAACACTCTTAATTTTAATCTTATTTTCCTTCAACGATTTTTTACTAACTAAGAGTTAACACCGTTAGTTTTTTTTAATGAAATATAGCTAACTTTAAGCCATTTTTCAACTACGCCGTCCCCCAGGCTCCATCAGGTCCATTTTTTGGTGTTTAGGCTCTAACGTCACCTGAAATTTACCTTCAAAAAGTCAAGTGATTTAGATTGTACAGATTGATTATGATTTATTTAGGATTATTGGATTTTAATAATTCAAATTTTTATTTATTAGCTGAGATTAACCACAACTCAAAAAATGTTTGCATACACTCTTAATTTCAAGCTTATTTTACTTTAACGATTTCTTAATAACTGAGAGTTAACCCCCTTAGTTTTTTTAATGAAACAGGGGTAACTTAAACCATTTTTCAACTACGTCGTCCCCCAGCCTTTATTAGCTCTGTTTTTTAGTGTCTAGGCTACATCGTCACCTGAAATCTACATTCAAAAAGTCAAGTGGTTTAGATTATAAGATGGAGATTGACGGGTTTTAGAGTGTAGAATTTTCAGATTGACGAAACAGATGTTGATTTCAACTTTATACTTAGGGTTTTGGTCATATACATAATAAACATTATCGAAAAACTAATGGCGTTAACTTTCAATTAATAAGAGATCGTTAAATGAAAATAAATTCAAGATTGGAAGGGTCTATAAATATTTTCTGATTTAGAATTAATCCTGACAAACAAATGAATATTAAGATTATTAAAATCAAATAACCTATTTATTTATAACTAAAGTGCTCGGTTATGGTTCTAATAGTTTTAAGTGATAACTACACTAAACTAATCAAATGCTCACGTAATATAAATATTAACAACTTACTAGAAAAGTAGTTGTCCATATATGAGTTATATGACATTCTATTCTTTTTCCTCGAACAAAAAATAGGTCCTATGTCACACCTTCAATTTACCACAAATCGAGTTTTACCGACAGACACATTATATACCAGGATCTCAGCCGATAGTTACACTAAAACGATACAGTAATTACAAAACATAAAGTTTAATATTATCAGATAAACCGTAAAACATAGTTTAGTAATAAGTTCAAGAAAACATTTGCGCAAGCGTAATTAGTTAAACATTCATAAACTTAAAGAGCGCAAAACACGCGCAACTCGAATAAATGTAATTTCTAAAAGGATTATTGGATTTTAATAATCCTGAGTTTTATTTATTGGCCGTGATTAATCTCAACTAAGAAAATTCTTGCAAACACTTTCAACTTATAACTTATTTTGCTACAACAATCCCTTACTAACTAAGAGTTAACATCCGTTAGTTTTTTTGATGAAATAAGGCCAGCATCAAGCTATTTTTCAACTACGCCTTCGCCTGCCTCTATCAAGTCTTTTTTTCGGTATCTAGCCTCCAACGACACCTGAAATCTACCTCCAATGGGTTAAATGGTTCAGATCAAAAAGTGAAGATTGACGGGGTTTTATGGTGCAGAAGTTACAGATTGACGGACCAGATGGTTGATTTGAACTTTCTACTTAGTTTTTTGGGCATATAAACAGTTCACGTCATCAAAAAACTAACGGTGTTAACTCTCAGTTAGTAAGGGATCGTTGATAGAAACTAAGCTCAGTTGAAAGTGTTTGTAAATATTTTCTTAGTTGGATTAATGACGACCAATAAATGAAAGTTAGGATTATTAAAATCCAATAACCCTTTATAAAAAAACATTGTTTAACTATTGAATAAACCAGAATTGCGTGTAGTGATGCAATGCTTGTAATCGTACGTACCTTAAGAAACTAAAAAAAAAACATGCTAATATGTCAACACGTGGTTGGCGAGTTCACAGGTTTTAGCAAACTGTATTGTTATCAAAAAACAGATCCAGTAAACAAAGTATATGTAAGGATCGTCACAATAATCAGATCGATCTCGTAATTGTGAATGCGGAATGTAAACAATTACGGATTAAGAAGTAGATGAATAGAAATGAAGATCACAATGTAAATAACTTCTTTTTAATTGCTCTCTGAATATGAAAGATTACACAGAAGTTACAAATTCAAGAAATGGACAAAAGCTTACTAAATACAAAGCAAACTAAGTATTTATACTAAACTATAATGTTCTCGCGCAAGATCAACTTCTCACGCGAGAAGCTAGTTCTCACGCGACAAATAAGTTGTCGCGCGGCTTCTTTTACTTTTCGCTTATCTTTAACTTACTTTGATTTGATTTCCCAAGCCTCTAGGTTCAACCCCTACAATCTCCCCCTAGGCTCGGTAAATCAATGTTCTTTAGAAGTCCACGTCATCCACATTGTAACTACCCCCATACGCATACATCTTTTTATCCAGGGCTTTCGTAATCAACCAACCAAACTGTGCTGCTAGTAAATGAACAGATTCATCAGCTGCAATCGGACATTCCTACAACTTCATCAAATCTTCTTTTCCAAATTTTAGCAAATCCACAGGATCGATGATACGGTACTCTTTGTCTGCACACTTGATCACCGCATGACCCGTCTCCTTTTCACAACTCTACCCGATAAGCTTTGACAAGCTATTAACTGGCACTGGAGCGTGTATAAGGATCTTTCTCACATATCTTGGATGTCTATAAACTCGTATCTTCATAGGTTTCTGTGTGTTTGGATCAATACGGTTCTCATCTTCAATGACCTTTGATTTGGCTATCTTAAAATCTTTGAAGTTGGTCTTGCTCTGTCTCCAAATCATATTTCTAATCCAATTGCCCTTTCCATAGTTACTTGGATTAATGAATGGAACACGACCCATAGCATACAAGTCTGATGCTTTAAGAGTATGAAAGTCGTGTTCATCTTGAAAATATTCTATTGCTCCAGCCTTTCTCTTAATCACATACAACTTTTTTTCTTCATCATACGCCCAACTGATAATCGGCTCTGAATTTTCGTACCTTGTGAAAGGTTTGGAATGCCGAAGAGTATGAACATAAGCTGGCGGTGGAGGTGCAGCAACTGTAAGATTACCAACCTGACGAATAGCCATTTGACCTGTTTTATCTAATGTCTTGTCAGTGGCTTCTGAAGTTCTAGACTCACCAACAATCTCCCCTTCTTCTAACACATCCTCAGAAAACAAATCCTTCAAACTGTTTCCAAAAATGTCAGTGTATTCCACATCTTCTTCTAAATCATCAAAAGACCCAAAATCTGCATTTTTTTCCACCTCTAATATATTTTGCTGAAATGAATATAATTCCTTCTCATACTCAGCTTTAGTGGCAGGATCCAACGGTGTATAATCAACTGTATCATCAGGACTTGGTCCGGAGACATTAGCAGTTCCTGATGACCCAGAAGTATCAGTAGCAGCACCCGTATCTCCCCCTTGATCATCATCATCATTTCCACCATCATCATCATCACCATTACCACCATTATCATCATCACCATCATCCTCATCATCATCCTCACCATCATCCTCATCATCATCCTCATCACTATAATCATAACCAACCATATCCAAGTCATTATCATCATTGACTGGATTAGGGATAGGCATCATGTGCTCAGGCTCCACAAAAGCTTCTTCAACATAAGATATAGGTTGATCCTTAGTAGCCTGATTAGAAACACCTGGACTTGGCTCTTGATCAACAACAATATTGTCTGTTCCCTTCTGTAGCAACAGGATCAACAACATGTTCTGTATCATGAACTGGCTCAACACTCTGATTAGGACCAGCAGCCTGCTGTCCACTAGATTCACCAACTTTTGTGGTATGTTGTTGTGTAAACGATGAAGATACACGAGAAGTGAGATCTCTTAGATTTTGCTCCATAATTTGAACATATGTAAGCATAAACTGCTGCGACTTTCCAAGCTCTTTATTCTTTCATCCTTATCATTCACTCTTCTATATAAGTCATCAATAACTTGAGTTTTCTCCAACATCTCCCTCTCAAGTGTACTAACTCTTTGCTCCAAGGTAACCTTGGTTGGAGAAAGAGTAGATGTCTTTGGATGAGATCTGGGTTCTGGAGTAGTGCTTATGAAGTCTGCATCTCTAAATAAATCATCATGAACAGATTGTCTGGGAGGAGTTCTCAAAATGTCATCGGTACCAATAGTAGCAGGCATAGAAGTAGATGTCACAATTGTAGATTCTGTGACTATCACTGGAGTAACAGCCTCGCTAACTGTGACTGGAATATCAGAACTCATAACATCAACAGTCATCACAGTGGTCATCGGAGTCCGACGCTTTCTCAACACACCACGTCCTCTACCCCTACCACAAGAACTCTCACCAGACACCCTAGCCATCCTCTTCCTTTGACCTCGGGTCTGAACAGAAGTATCTATAGGAACATAATCAGAATCACGTTCCTCAGCAGTACGTTTTGACGGTGTTTCTCCTACTTTGGGACGTTCTTGCAACACATATGGAACATTCTCAATCTGATCACTGTCTGTTTCACTATCATCTTCTTCATTTCTCAATTCTTCTCCCACTCCTTCTTCCTCTCTCAATTCCTTATTTCTTAACCACTCATCAATCTCTTTTTCAGCAGACTTTTCACCAGTATGAGAACTCTCAGGTGCTTCTTGTGTAGCACTAGAAGATGTACCAACTGTATCATCTCTATGTACCTTAGCAGTCTTAGTCTGTGCTTCAGCTCTATAACCATCAACAAATCTACCAAGTTTGGCAAAATGTGATCCATCCCATGCATTTCCTCTTGCTCCCAATAAATAAGTAAAAATATCTTTCTTCATCACCATAACAGAATAGGTAGATGAATCAGATATAGCTAACTAAGGATGAGCAGCATTAACAATCATCTGAACAAATCATGGATACATGATAAACTTCTTTCCTGGTGCAGCAATAACATTCTTCTGCATCTCAAAAAATATGGCTGTGGAGATGCTGTATGGAAGATCATCGACCAGAGAAACCAATAAAGATCCAAATATGGCGCTCAGACTGTCCATGCCAGCTTTTAGATTGCTAAGGCAATGAATAACTACATGAAATAGATACTTCCAGAAATGTGGCAGATACTTCTTCTCCAATACGAACTAAACAATCTTTAACTGCATCATCATCTATCTTCATAGGTGCTCGTGGAATATCCTCCAATAGTAATACACTATTGATCACCTCAGCTGTGATAACAATCTTCTTTCCTTTTACTGTGGCTGTAATACAAAGATCACCATCAGTATCAATCTCGTTAGCTGCATTCTCCCAAAACTGATCTATCACATCAGTAAATATCTTCGGATTAGCTGATATAGCATGAAAAATCCTAGAAGACTTCAATCCTTCAATCAAAGATCTGAATAAAGCTTTGTCATCCGAAACTTCTCCCAAATACGCAACAGCATTATGGTTTTTATTAAAAACCAACGGTCGAGCCATCTGCAAAAGTTAATGAAATTTTATAAGTACACAAAAATCTTAAATTTCAGTGCATACAAATTAATTTTCAACACTTAGAAAAATTTCAGAAAAATTCAACTTTTCGCGCGAAATGTTAAACTTTTCGCAAATTTAACACTTCTGAAAAATTAAACCTTTCGCGCGATAGGTTAAACTTTTCGCATGAATTTCAAATTCACACGAATTGTAACTTTTCGCACGAAAAGTACAGTCCTATGCGAAAAGTACAACCTTTCGCATCTGTTCCTATTCTCAAGACTTTTCGCAAGTGCAACTTCCAATTTTTCATAAACATTTGATTTTCAATGAATTAATTGTTCAAATATGTTCATGACTATCGCCATAGGTATTATTAAGGTTTATTTCATCAATTTGTCAAGTTTTAATCCATTTAAAATTCGGTCATGAACAAGTTCATTCAAATCAACAAATTAACCATCCATATACCTTATAACACCGTTCGGAATCTCATTGCGACCTTATTAACCAATGTAAATCAGTTTAAAAGCGTTTCTATATTTAGAATTTTAAGAGATGAATTTTTCAGAACTTTTCATGCGAATGAAGACTTCTCGCACGAATTGTTCCTTTTAAAGGATTTGACTTCTCGCGCGATAAGTCAAATTTTCTCAAATTAACTTTTCGCACTTTAAACTTTATGCATTTAAAAACTTTTCGCATTTAAAACTTTTATTAATTATTAAGCTATTTTATTTTGCTATGAAAAATGATTTTATTTAACTAAGTGTTTACAATTATTTTAACACCCTTGAGTTTTGAACACTTGGTAAATAAAATACATCACAAATCATAACAAGACACTTTAATAAAACTACGTAAAAACAAACTTATTGACAAACAAATTCTATTAACTATTTAATTTTTGATAAATTTTCAAGTATAGGATCATATTTCTTTTAGAAATCAATCATTAACGATCATCGAGCATTGATTTTACATAAGACTGTTTATGTTGATTATCGATATATTATGTCCTTTTAAACTTAGACTTCAAGATTAGTAAGACACATAAGTTGTGATTTTATCATGTTTTGGTTAAGTTATATGATTTCAGTGTGTCCCACAATCAAAATCCTGCAAAACACTTATCTAGCTTCAAGACACTATTGAGATTTAAAGTCACCCGAATTTGACTTAAACCTTTCACTTCTTATCAGCTTTCTCAGTTTTGGTTATTGTCTTATATAATATCTATTAGAGCATAACTAGCACGAGAAAATGTTTCTGAGCACAAAATATTAACAAGTTGTAGTACTTATCAACAGCCATCCGGACTTATGTTTTGCCCTCGCAAGACGTTTAGGACTTACATGCCAAGACGGACTAACATGCCCCATCTTTTGATTTTGCCTCCTGTGTCATAACATATTCTTAAAAACAAAAAATATTTATCATATAGTATGTATGTCTATGACATATCTTTTATAAATGTGCTCAAATGCATCTTTTATTCCTATATGTCCTTTTGGCATCTTTTTGCTCTCTTTGCTTGAAATATTTTTGACATTTGATTTTGATTGATTTTTTTTTCTTTATTTGATATGCATATATAGATATATAACTGATATTAGCTGAGTCAGAAAGTAATTGGCTTGAGTATGACTAGACTGTAACTCTCAATCTGTTTTAGCATAGAATCAGTGTATTCACAAAACCTTGATGAGTTACCCACTTCAGTCATTGATGATTATTTTCAGTGTATCACAGACCATAGTGCTTTTTGTTCTTGAAAGTCAAGCCTATCAACATATCAAACATAACACAAGTCAGTTTCTTGTATGCTTTCAGATGTAATGAGTCAAAATCAAAAAATATACTATCATTTCCTAAATAATTCTAAAAATTTAATTTTCTCAAATTTTTACTCCCCCTGAGAATAAAATCTTTTTTGAAACTATCAAAATTTCTCCCCCTAAAATTGTGATTATCTAGATAGAAAATAACAATTTTAAAACAAAAGAAGAAAAAATATTTTTGAAAAGGATGTAAAAATAAGAGTTAACCAAAGTTAATCATTCCCAGAGATTGGACTAAAAAGTCAAATCTGGAATGATCAAATGCCTTAGTAAACAAATCAGCAATGTTGTTATCTGATGAAACAGATTCCAAATAAATAAGCTTCCTTTCAAAACAATCACGGATAAAATGTATGCGGATGTCAATGTGTTTTGTCTTTGAATGTTGAATCGGATTCTTCATAATGTTAAGAACCACTGTGTTATCACAGAAGATGCAGGTGTCATAAATGTTAAGGCCATAATCAAGAAATTGTTGCTGAATCCAGACAAGCTGAGAACAACAGCTCGAAGTAGCCACATATTCAGCTTCTGCAGTAGAAGTAGACACTGTTTGTTGTTTCTTGCATTGCCAAGAAATGAGACGATTTCCTAAAAATTGACACCCACCTGTGGTTGATTTTCTGTCCAAGTTATATCCTGCATAATCACTGTCAGTGTAAGCAAATAAATTGAAATCAGAGTTTTTAAGATACCAAAGACCAAGTGTAGGTTGACCCTTGAGATACTTAAAAATCCGCTTGACAGCTTTCATGTGGGATTCTTTCTGATTACTTTGATAATGTGAACACTGACAAACAGGGAACATAATGTCCGGCCTGCTAGCAGTAAGATACATCAGGGATCCAATCATTGATCGATACATGTGCTGATCAACATCTTCTCCCGTGAGATCTGGAGATAAAGTAGGACGAGAAGACATAGGAGTTGGAGCAATCTTGGATTTCTGAAACTAGTATTTATCAAGAATACTGTGAATATACTTTTCTTGATAAATCAGTATTCCTGTATCATCTTGCTTGACTTGGATACCAAAGAAGAATGACATTTCTCCAAAAGAACTCATCTCAAATTTCTTCTTCATCACTGCCTAAAATTCCTTGCACAGTGCATCATTTGTAGATCCAAAAATTATATCATCAACATAAACTTGAACAACAATAAGATCATCACCCGTCTTCCTTAAAAATAATGTTTGATCAATAGCACGTCTTAAATAACCATTTGCAAGCAAATGTTATGTTAAAGTAGCATACCAAGCAATGGGTGCTTGATGCAATCCATAAAGTGCTTTGTCCAACTTATACACATATTCAGGATGAACTGGATCTTCAAAACCAAGTGGTTGACAAACATAGGTTTCTTCTTTCATTTCTCCATACAAAAAGGCTGTTTTGACATCCATCTCATAAACTGTAAAGTTCTTGTATGAAGCATAAACCAGAAAAATACGTATAACCTCTAGTCTTGCAACAGGAGCATATACCTCTTCATAATCAAGTCCTTCAATTTGATAGAATACTTGAACAACAAGTCTGGCCTTGTTGCGAACAATCACATCCTTTTCATCTGTCTTGTTCTTAAATATCCATTTTGTTCCAATTGGCAGCTTTCCTTTTGGAAGTTCACACAGATGCCAAACATTGAGCTTTTTGAATTGCATCAGTTCGTCCTGCATGGCCTCTACCCAACTGTTTTCCTTTAATGCCATCTCAACATTCTTTGTGACAATCTGAGAGATGAAACAAGAATACAAAAAAGTATTTATTGCACCAGATTTGCTCCGAGTTTGAACTCTTTGGGATAATGGACCGATAATAGCTTCTGTTGGATGATTTTTGTGAACTTTTAACTGTGTGATAACATTTTCAAAAATACCTTCTTCTAAATTAGTAATATGACCCACTGTTTCTTCAACAATATGTCCACCTTCTGGTTGATAAACTATATCTTCCTCTAGATGATTATTATTGTTAGACGATAAATCATCAAATGGAACTTGAATATATGAATTAGATCAGTTTGAATAGAAGAAGTAGAACTATCTTCAGAAATATGTGGAGATTGTTCAACAATAGGATTAGAAGATGTTTCTGTAGATTCAGAAACAGATGGAACAACTGAACTATTTGTTGAAGAAGGTACATCAGAAGTTGTCATCTTTTGTTGAGATGAAATAATACCAACATCATCATCGAAAATATCCTAAATAGAGGAAGTTAAAGGAAGATTAGCTGTGGAAATAGTAGACGAGCGATTAAATGTTTCAAATAATGAAGCATAATCATAGACCCATGAAGGTGCAGAACCTGCATCAGTTTTGTTAGACTCATGCCAATCAATATCAAATGACTTTATTATTTTTTTTGATCTTTTATTATAAACCCTGTATGCAACTTTGTTAGCAGAATATCCAACAAAATAACATTCATCAACTTTTTCATCAAATTTAGATTTTGAATTAGTTGTGTTTAACAAAGTACAACAACATCCAAATGTTTTGAAATATTTGACTTTGGGTTTATGTTTATAAAAGATTTCATAAGAAGTCATATTTTGTTGTTTGTTGATTAACACACGATTCTAAACATAACATGCAGTGTTAACAGCCTCAGCCCAGAAAAATGATGGTAATTTGGCTGCTGATAACATTGTTCTGGCGGCTTCAATTAGAGTTTTGTTTCGTTTTTCTGCAATTCCATTTTGTTGTGGATTTCCTGCAGAACTAAATTGTCTAGCTATCCCCTTTGAATCACAGAATTCATTCAATGTTCGGTTGCAAAACTCAGTTCCATTGTCGCTTCGGATGCACTTTATTGTTTTGTCCGTCTGATTCTCTACCAGTGTCATGAATTTTATCAGCAAATGAGCAGTCTCATCTTTGGTTGCTAAAAAGAAAACTCATGTAAATCTAGAGAAATCATCAGTAATAACTAAACAATAAGCACGACGTCCCAAACTCAAGACACTTACTGGACCAAATAAATCTATGTGTAACAGTTATAAAATAGAGTCAATTGTTGTATGAGCAACAGGTTTATGAGGAAGTTTTTGTTGTTTGCCTTTTGAAAATGATAGACAGTGTTCAGATAATTGAAATTCTTTCAATGGCAGACCTACAACATGATTCCCTCTAACCAATTTGTTCATGTTTTTAATATTAACATGACCAAGTCGACGATGCCATAGCAATGTGTCACTCTCAAAGGCTTTAAATAACAAACACGATTCAGTGACGAAGGAATGAGATCCATTCATATCTAGTAAATATGTGTCTTTATCTCTTGGTGTTCTCAACAAAATCCATTCTTCAGGAATAACAAATCCTGGTTTCAATATCAAACATTCTTTATCTGTAAAGTGTGTGGAATATTGTTTGTCACATATTTGTGAGACTCTTAACAAGTTATGTTTAAGTTCCTCAACAAAATTGACATCCTCAAAGCTTAACACTCCGTTTGACACTGTACCTTTCTTAGATATCTTACCCCCTTTGTCTCCAGCAAAAATAACATAACCTCCATTATATGGTTTGATGTTTTGTAACAGAGATATGTTACCATTCATATGCCTTGAACATCCACTATCAACGTGCTAAACACTGTTGATGCTGGGTCTAGGATGTTCCTGCTTGAATAAGAGATTTATTCAGTTTTAGGAACCCAAGCCATGGTTGACCTGAGTACACCTTTTTCATCCAAATATGATACTGATTTCAGTGTCATATCTCTTTTATCATTGAAGATATAATCTTTAATAATTTCAGGTTCCGATGTAAATGTTTTCACTTTCCATTCTTGAATTGGTTTAATTAATTTCTTGATAATGTTTTGTGTGGAAGATGAATTGTTATCTTTGACAAATAAATTCTTTTTAATGAATTTATCTTTTTGCAAATCTGTATTTTGTTGAACATTTATGTTATCAGCAAAAGTGTTTGACTGACTTAAATTTCTTTTGAGTTTAGCATTTATAAAGAATTGTTTTCTATTATTTGCAATTGAATTATGAAATCTCTGTTTACTTGTCAAAGAACGTTGAAAATGACAATTTCTAGCCATGTGATTTGGCTTTCCACACACATAACAAATTTTATTATGATAAACATTTTGTGCTCGAGTTGGTTTTTCAAACTGTTGATTATAACATCCTTTGTTATCATAGAATCTGGCTTTATAATTTATTTCCTTAACATATTCTTGTACACTCTCTCGTTTTTCCTTTTCATTTTGATTTACATCAGATGTACATGAGGCTTTAAATGTTCCTTTATCCTTAAGTATTGAATGAATTGGAGAAGTACCAGTTTCTTTTGTACCTGAGCTACACACATCTTGTTTCACTTGATTAGCAATAATAGAAGACTTATTTTTAAAGAAATTTTCATTTGTTTCTTTAAAAATATACTCTTCTTTATTAATCTTGCCTTTAGAAACAAATCTGTTCTTGAAATCAGTTTTCAAGTCAAATAACGATGGTGAATTTCTTTTCTTTTCATTTATTTTGAAATTAATTTTGGATTTTAATTTTCTTTCCTTGTTTGACATTGAAGAACAGTCAGTTGAAACATTCAAAACAGTCGCCTTTTCATTGATCAAATCTGATGAACTACATTGAGATTTCGCATTATAATTTTTATTTTCAAAATCTAAATCATCATCAATCCATTCTTCAACCAACCCATCTTTCTTCAATTTTTCTGCACAAAAAGTGTCATGATTAATTTTAACTTCAGTTTTTATAATAGGATCAACAGTCAATGGAACACTGACTGAAGATGTTAAGTCCGATTTTGGTTGAAAACCTAAACCATAGGTCTCTTCATCATTGGTGTTAACTGATGAAGGTAAGGAAGTATAATCATGATTAATCGGTGGTGCAATGTTAGAGTAACCAACTCCTCCTTTTCCACCACTGATTTTTTGTGTCATTTGAGACTTAATTATACCTTCAACCATATTTGAAGACAATTCAAACTTTTCAACAATTAGTTTCGAAGATAAGAGTTCACTATTTAATTTGTTAATTTCCAAAGCAAGTTCATTATTACGATTTGTCAAATCTTTTATGTTACAGTCTTTGTCATAAAGATTTAATTTTGACTGATAAACTGATTTGTTTAAACCATCTATTTTATCTTTATAAATTCTCCCATTAGTTTTATATTTTTGAGTTTGTTATTGAAGTTTTTCAACTTCAACAATCAATCGTTCATTGTGAGCTCTATATCTTTGAATCTTTTCGATACAATTAGTTGAACAGAGATCAAAATATACCTCTTCTGTTTCAGCTTTCTTCCCTGTCTCTTCATGGACCACATTTACCATGAAGGCTTTTTGGTTGATTTTTACTGCTTTAGTTGCTGGAGTATTCTCAACAGCCTTTACTTAAACATCACATGCAGTAGCTGGAGTAATCTCAACAGCTTATTCTTGAACATCACAGGCAGTAGCTGGAGTAATCTCAATAGCTTTTTCTTGAACATCACAGGCATTAGCTGGAGTAATCTCAACAGCTTTTTCTTGTTTCACCACCTCTTTAGCTGGAGTAGTCTTAACAGCTTTTCCTTCAACAGATTCAGGCATATCTTTAATTATCACTTCAACCCTCTCAACAACTTTATCATTCACCTTCTCAACTTCAAGTTCTTGGTCCTCAGCAAACACTCCACTCGACATATCTTTAGAGACAAATTCTGCAAACAGATTATCTTTAGCGATCTCTTCTTCATTCTGGATTTCTGCTAAAAGTGCAGTGGACATCTTGATATCCAAAGCTTCCATATGTTCTGACCAATCATAATCCTCATTTGTTTGAGACACAAGAGCCTTGGTCTTGGATGTACTAGCTTGATCTTGCTTTGTCTCTACTTCCACTGTAACCATCCTTTTACCTTGATTACCTTGATTGTTTCTAGCTTTAGTACATTCTCTTACAAAATGACCAGGTTTATCACAATTATAACATCTTAGGTTTGACTTGTTAAAACCTATATTTAACCGGAAAACCTTTCTCCCAGTTCTTCTAGCCAAATTCTTAGCCCTGTAAACCACCATAGCCATCTTATATTTTATGTCATTTTCTTTAACATCATCCAGGTTGACTTGTTGTAAATCATCAACCAGGACATTAGGTGGACTAATTCTTCCTGCTAAGAAGGCTTCATAGCTGTTCATGAAAGAAGTGAAAAGAGCCAGATGCTCTTCAGCTATTTGAATGGTTTGTTTGGTTGGCTGAGAATTCACAACAAAGGCTTGTTGGATTGGTTGAGTGGTTTGGGTTGATGAATAAGTTTGAATGTAAGGTTGGGGTTGTGGTTGGACATAAGGATTTTGGTGAGCGATTGGATAATGAGATAAGGATTGAGGTGAGGCTTGATCTTTCACACTGGATTGTGCAGATGTAGATGACTGTTGTAACTGACATAGCTGTGAGTAGCTAACATAGTAGTTTGGGTTACTTGTCATCTTTGCATGCATTGCTGTTGCTTCTGCTCCCATGGTGTTGATGTAATTAGCAGCCCTATGCTTATCATCCATGTCATAAGATTTGATTGTAGAAATAAGATCACTTAAAGACAAGGTAAACAGATCCTTTGTCCTTTTGATAGTAGTGCAGTTGTTGTTCCAGCTGTAAGGTAAAGAGTTCAGTAGCTTTTTGTTCACAGCTATGTTCTCTAATGTTATCCCTTCACTTTTTATTTTTGTGATCAACTTCACAAACCTAGACATCTAAGCCTCTAATATTTCACCAAGAATATGATTAAACATATTGAATTCTTGGTTGAGCATATCCTTCCTGCTCTCTCTCATATCCTTATTTTCCATGATCTGTTCCTCCAAAGCATCCCACAAATCTTTTGCCTTTGTATAATCGTTAAACTTTTGAGCAATCTCAGTTGTGAGTGCCATAGTGATTGCTGCATAAGCTTTGTCATCAAGCTCCATTCTTTTAAGATCATCTTCATCCCAGAGATGTTCAGGTTTAGTAATCCATTCCTCTTTCTCATTCTTATATAAAGGAATGTATGGACCTTGCTTGATAGACCGCATCATCCTAGGTTCAGTGTAAACGACATGATTCAGAAAACGATACGCCCAATCTGGATAATCTTCTTCATTCAAAAGACGTGGAGGCTTTATGCTTGTGCCTATCTCATTGTCAAGATTCAGAGTAGCTGTGATATTCTTTAGATTTGCCATAGCAAATTCTTCAAACAAACTTTGAATTTAGAAAGTAATCAAAGTTCAAGCGCGAGTCTTCAGAAACTTTTCACGCGGAAAGTTCAACCGTGCGAAATGTTCAAGTTTTTGCACCTGTAACAAACTTGTAACTGTCTCATGCGAAAAATCAGGTTTTCGCGCGAAATAAGGGTTTTCGCACGAAAAACATAAGTTTTCGCCAGAATCAAATTCACCAAATCGGAACTTTTCACGTTCAATTTTAGTCCAAATTGATTAGATTTTGATTAATCAATTGTTTAATTAGTGAATTAAGTTCAAATTTGAACCTAATTGTCCCTAATGGATTCAATTAATCAAGTTTAAGCTCAAAAACATCATCAAACGTCCAATCTTCGAACTTATCCGTTTCATCATCTTCAAAATTGATCAAAATTCAACTGATACAACTTATATCTTCGAAAATCAAACAAATTGATGATCTCGAACTCTTCAAATCAAACATTCCAACCTCAATTCAATTGATCTAGAGCATACTAGCTCTGATACCAATTGCAAGGATCGTCACAATAATCAGATCGATCTCGTAATTGTGAATGCGGAATGTAAACAATTACGGATAGAGAAGTAGAAGAATAGAAATAAAGATCACAATATAAGTAACTTCTCTTTAATTGCTCTCTGAATATGAAAGATTACATAGAAGTTGCAAATTCAGGAAATGGACAAAAGCTTACTAAATACAAAGCAAACTAAGTATTTATACTAAACTATAATGTTTTCGCGCGAGATCAACTTCTCACGCGAGAAGCTAGTTCTCACACGACAAATAAGTTGTCGCGCGGCTTCTTTTACTTTTCGCTTATCTTTAACTTGATCTTCACTTTGATTTGATTTCCCGAGCCTCTAGGTTCAACCTCTATAGTATATTAAGTAGATAGCTAGTCAACATAGCAAGTTACATAGTGGGGCTGTAAACTCACCTTGAATGCACAGCTACAATAACAACAATTTAATAAAACTCTAAGTCGACCAACGACCTGTTTATATATTTATTATCGAGTTACGAAATAGTATTACAGAACAGTTCATATGGTTTCATTTCCCCGACTTGGTATTTTTCCCAACATGTTAAAGTATAAAAAAAAAGGTTTTGACGCACGTTTACCACCAAAGGCATTTATACTATCAGTTTTTAATATTCCGGTTAACTATACCCACGATATTTGTACCCAGGGCCGGCCCAATAAGGTTATTGGGCCAGGCGGTAGCCTAAGGCCTCCACATATTGAGGGCCTCAAGTTTTTTCAGTGTTTGGGTTAGGGTAATTACAGTTTTGGGTTAGCTACTATATTTTGAGCTAACCGTTCTGTTTTGGGCCAGACTAGGCTTGGTATTAATTTTAGTTTTTAAAACTTGGGTCTGCTAGGGTACTTAGGGCATGTTTCAAAAAAAGCTAGAAAAATAAGCTTTATATAAATGTTTCGCATGTTTTTTAAATATATAAAAAGTAGATAAAAAAATTTTAACTTCGCCAAATATAAGCTATTTAGTTTATTTTTGTCAGTCTCAAGCCCGGATAAATGAGAAGGGTTTTTATTAAATACTTAAGAAAAAGGCCTCCAAAATTAACCCCGCCTTAGGCCACTAAAATGGTTGAGCCGGCCCTGTTTGTACCCGAGCACCACCTGTATAAACCCGATCATAACACACTCACAACCCATAAACAAAAATAAACAATTAATTAAAATAAAATAAACATTTTCCATGCATACTTGCATAAGTTTAAAACATGCATACATACTCCATCACACAAAATTTATGACTTACATACCTAGGCCTGTAAATGAACCGAACAAACACGAATATTAGCATGTTCGTGTTTGTTCATTTAATTTTTACCGAACACGAACACGAACATGAACACATTGTCGAAAACAATTTTGTGTTCATGTTCGTTTATTAAGAAAAATAAAAATGTTCGTGTTCGTTCATGTTTGTTTGTGAAGAAGCTAAATGAACACTTCACGAACATAAACAAACACAAATCAACAATAATAAACAAACATAAATGAACCATAATAAACAAACAAAACTGAACACACAAAAAAAAATCTTAATTTATCATTTTGGATTTTTTGGTGTATTAGTGGAAATTAAAAGTCACTAAACTTATGAGTTTCTAGTATAACTTTATACAATTATTTTTCAAATATTAACACATAATACCCTTTAATTAATATATTAATATATATAAATAAACGAACATAAATGAACAAACATAAACGAACATAAATAAACGGACATATATGAATGAACATAAACGAACGTTCATGAACGTAAACGAACGAACAAAGCATGTGTTCATTTTTGTTCGTTTAATTAAACGAACACAATTTTTTTGTTCATGTTCGTTCATTTCCTAAATAAACGAACATAAACGAACTTCCCGCCGAACAGTTCATGAACGTTTGGTTCATTTACAGGCCTATACATACCATACATTATTTAGCTTCCTTCTCACATGCACATAACTCACACCCCATGGATGCCTCCCACACATTTTCTTTACCAAACACACTATCATACAACTTACAACTCAATTAATAGCCACAACATCTACATGTATACATATGAACAACTTGACAATTTGTTCCTTTCATTGCCATACAAAACACACACATCCAAACTATCTGTCGCACCCTCAATTTTCACAAACGGGGTCTTACCGTTAGGTGCGTGACATACCAGTATCTCAGCGGACAGTTACACCAAATGACACAATAATTAGAAACTTAGCATTTTATAACATTAGAAAATCTCAAAGTATAGTTTAATAATAAGTTAAGAAAAAACATTGCTGAATCGTAATCAGTTAAATATTTATAAATTTAAATAGCGCAAAACACACGCAACCCAAACAAATGTAATTTGGAGAAAACATTCCAGAGATGCATGCAGTGACAGAATGCTCCTTACCGTGCGCACCTTAAGAACCTGAAAGAAACATGCTAAAGTGTCAACATAAAATTTGTGAGTTCATAGGTTTTAGTAAACAATAATGTAATCAGTAAACAGATCCAGTAAACAAAGTAGATTAAGTAGATAGTTATTCTACATAGAAAGTTACATAGTGCATTAAGTTCGCAACCAAAGCTGACAAGTAGTGAATGCCTCGGCTGTGGTTACTAGACCACAACAACAAAAGTTAGGTCAATTAAACACTCGTTTGAGATGCAATCGTGCTAGCACGACTAGCCTGGTTAGGGTTTGTCAAACCCAGTAGATCTATTTAGAATTATCTCGCTAAATTACGTAAAATAACGATTCGAAAGTGAGTACTTAAATTGGTACAATACTAGTAAACAAGTGATAATACAGTAATACTGATCTAATAAAAGAATATTTAAAAACATGTTTACTTTTCCCAAAAAGAGTACAATGAAAGTGGGGCTGTAAACTCACCTTAATTAGCACAACAAATCAGTAAATGCAACACAAAAGCTTAGGTTTCCGAATAACCTGGATTGACATTTAATGTCCAATTAATATAAAATTTTAATATTGGAACTGTACGGTTTTGCGTTCACGGCACGGTTACAATGCAAGCCAATGACATTTCCCCCACTCTCAACCAAGCACAAGCATACACAAATTCACACAAGCATAAAACCCAATAATTCACGCACGGCTCATTCATAAAAGTACTCTTTATTTTTTTTTTAATTATAAGACTTTTATTATGAAACTCATACGTCTAATACACCCAACCCACACGTAAATAAAATACATGAAACTAACGCAAATGATACATAGATAAACCACGCACCATAATGCTTACTGATCCAAACTCAACACATTTATAACAATATATATATTTATGTGAATCCATACACACATAATATATATATATATATATATACCGCACATATCACACCCATATAATATATATACTATTTAAAACCATATTATATATATATATATATATATATAAGAGTAGGATCTAATACAAACATAATTTTTTATAAAAATTGTGAGAACCACTAACTTTTTGCCATGTGAATTATTTGATGACTAAGCTGTAGGGGTAATTTAGGCATAGTAATATTCTTTGTTTTAACAACTCCTTATTTTATGCTAATCCTAATTTATTGATTTTTGGTTACATTCAATTCCTAAAATATCTCTAATTATATGTGATCATATCTTTTATAGTATTAAATAATTTATCTTCTTCCAAAACCATCTGATTGGTTTACTAGTTAAATGGAGTCATCAAATAATAAAATCGTTAAAAAATTCTCACTGTATAACATCGATCAAGACTTTTTGCATGGTAACACTATGAATGTTTGTATCTTATTTTAATGATTTATAACAACTGGTTTGCAAATTTTAATTTTCATATCTTTTAACAAACAAATTGATACTATGCCACTTTAAGATTTTATTTAATGAATTTTATAACGAGATTTTTTAATACGACCGATTGTTTATGATATCTTTTTCTTGAAATTTATCATTTTATAAAATAAAGAAATGTGGTATTTTTTTTATTATACATAATGATATTTCAAATTTCTTGAAATGTTCAAAATGATTATTTCATAGCGTTTTGATTAATTATGTTGGGATTTCATAAGTAGTTCCAAAGTGCTATTTACAATTTTATTATGCCATTATCCAATTATTTATAATAAGTGAAATCTGACATTACTCATATGATAGTAAATTTATTAAAAGTAGCACTACGTAAGTAGAATACTGTAAGTAGCACTACGTAACATTGATAGTAGATTTTTTTGGAGTATGTGCTACTTTTAGGTAATTTTTAATGTTTTTTATTGTTAAAACGATGATGTTTTTTATATTGTATTGAAGTGCTATTTGTTTTTTATTAAGTGATTATTTGGTTATTAAATATCACTAAATGCTACTTTTACAACAGTGCTACTTTTACAACCCCATAATAGCATAGTTGTAAACTTTTTACGAAAGTAGCACCATTTGCATTTATTAAGTGCTACTTTCGAAACTTTTTAAAAAATATCATTATTTTATTAAAAAATATAGCAATATTATATGCATATTAAAGAGAAAAAAGTGCTTGATTTTATGGTAAAACTTTTTTCAAAAAAATAAAAAGTATATAAAAGTTATTTTAGTTTTAAAAATATGATGGAATTAGTATTTATTGAAAAAAAGTCAACGTAAAGTTTCTTTCCTATTTTTATTGAAACTAACGAGATTGTATAGAACTTTCCGTAATTGAATATCATTAATTACTAAATTACCCTTATAAATAATTAAGTATTAATGTATTTGTTAAGTGATGATGTGTAATCAATTATAGCTCCATGATCAATAAATCAACGATCAAGATCTGTTCTCGCTATTTTTAGGTAACACTAGGTTTGTACCAGAACCATCCTCTATATATATATATATATATATATATATATTACATAACACATACATAACCATTACACCACACACATACATCAAACACGTTCACTACCCCATACATGACCATATAAAACAATATATACACATACGATCACATATACATCACCATGAACAACCAAAGAAACATATGTATACATAACCTGCGACACCCGCAACCAAACACATACATTCACACCTACTTGTTCACATATACATATATATAAACGCATATACCCTAACACATCACACACACCACTCGACTCACAATAACCTGAACTTCACGGCTCACACTATAACACACATTTAGGTTCCCACCAAGATCACCCAACCTGAACCCGGCACACACGAACCGAGACCCAACACACCCCATGAACCAAGTCTTAAAGGTTGGTGCACGACTACGAAACTATAACCGTAACATAAGTTAACAACAAATTTCAAGATTTAAGAGTTAAGTCGAACATAAAACGAACTGAACGATCCCGTTTACTGCTACTAGCGAGGAAGAAAGGTCTAAGAAGAGAGCTTGAAGAGATCGACGATGAGATGGAGAAGAGAAGTTTGATTGTTTTTGTGAGGAGAGAAAGAAACCAAGAGATGGAGCAAAATAAACAAAAATAGGTTTGGGAATCGTTCTTGGTGCCGAGAGGAATGGGTAAGCAGTTGGTGCTGAGGGGAAGTTGGTTGGAGGGTTTGTTGGTTGATACGTTGAGATAAGATAGCAAGATTAACAATTTAAATGATTTTTATTTAGGATTTAGATAATTTATTTTAAATTTCTTAGTATAAGTTTTGATTTTTAATAAAACTGATTCACGCAAGTCAGTTTAATTACTACAAAATCTAATTAATGACAAAGTAACAGATGATGACCAGATAACAGAAATTTTGATTTTAGTGTTAACCTGGAAATTCAGGGTATCATAATGGCAGCTCACAAACATATATAATTGACCCCATACATGCATACACATGTAATATAACTTTACACACACAATATAGTAAACCTCATACATCTGAACACCCATATGATGAACAATACTTACGAGTACACACGCACAATGAACACACCGTACCAAGACCAGCACAAAAGCCACACTTTCACAAACATACTACCCAAATAGAAAGCATCACGTGAACTATACTCACAACATCACAAAAATCCGGTTGCAACAGCCCAAACCCGAGGAGTCGGGAGTAAATGATGGTGGGAACATACCGTACGAGTTGTCGGGAGGTTATCCGAGAGAGAATGAGGAGTCGGGAGTATGATAATGGTGGCGTTTATTGTAAGGGAGGATGAAGCTATGATCGAGGGGTGGGATGGAGTAGAAACCGATTGGGTGGTTAGGTGTAGATAAGAAGAATTTAAATAATTTAGTTTTAGATTTAAAAAATTTTGGTTTTTAAGAATTTAAGTATTACTTAATTTAATTATTAGTCAATAATTAGTTTTAGTAATTTGTATTAGATTTAGGATAATAGCATTAATATTATTTTGTTTATTACACAAGGAATCTAATCAATATCAAATAACGAAAGACGTAATTAGACGATAAAATCAAGTTGTGACGGTACCCTTATAAGATGAAGTGAAGAATATTGAAGTTTAAAATTGTATTTATAGGTGAGAAATTTGGTAATTTATAAAGGCCAACATTGTATTTAAAATTGTATTTAAAATTGTATTTATAGGTGAGAAATTTGGGAGAAAAATTTGATATATCAGCCTTGTATATGTAGAAATTTGGTAATTTTAAAATTGTATTTATAGGTGAGAAATTTGGTAACAAGAAAAGTTACTATTAGAGACTTATTATTAGATGTTGATATATCAGCCTGACTTATTATTAGATGTTGATATATCAGCCTTGTATATGTAGTTTCGGATACTAATATGTCAGTTACTAATTACAAGTGGGACTAAATTTTTTGTGACTAATGCAAGTAACTGATAATCAGTTCTAAAAACATGGCAACTTATTGAAAACTAAATTTTAGTCACAAATATATAAACATAATAAAATTTTTGGGAGAAAAATTTGATGGTAACTGAATTTCAGTCGCAAATAAGTTATCTAAAAGGTGTCATTATATGAGTAATTGATAATCAATCTTTAATAAAAAGGGTATATATTGGAGACTAAAATTGGTTTTTAATATTCAAAATGCATGTTGAATGAGGGACTGACATTTTGTCCGGAACGAATTTTACATAGGAAAATGATTAATGATCAATTTATAGTTTCTAATTATTTGGAGTGAATCATATTAATTTTAAGAAAAGTATTGAAAACTAAAAATCAGTATTTAACAAGTAATTTTCGTTATTTATTTGCAACTGGATTTCAGTCTTTAAAGAAGTTTGTAGATATAATAATTAAAGACTGATATTCAATCCTAATAAAGAATGTAAATTTACTATTTATGGAGATTATATTAGAAACTACAAATCAGTTATTGATATTCCTAAAGCAAATTGATTCAAGGAATGACTTTCACTATGGAATGACCTTTGCATAAAAACTAATTAATGAATGATTTATAGTCTCTAATTATTTGACACAAATTATATCACATTAAAAAAGGTATTGAACGTTGAAAATCAGTCTTTAACATGTTGTTATTGTCTTTATTTGGAACTAATATTTAGTTTGTAAAAAGGTTTGTAGATGTAATAAGTGGTAATCATGTTAGGTCTCCTTTACTATTTCTAGAGAACATATTAAAAACTACAAATCAGTTATTAATATTCATAAAGTAAATCAAATTAAGGATTGACGTTTAATCAGGAAAGACTTTTGTGTAAAAAAATAATTAACGAATGGTTCATAGTTTTTGATGATTTGATGTTGATAATACAATTTTAAAAGGGGTATTAGAGATTGAAAATTAGTCTCTAAAGATAAACTAATTCAAGACAAAAAGATGATAAACTAACAGAAGATTATTTATAAAACCTTTAATATGCTATAATTATCGAAACAAAGAAATTCAATACACACCTTTCATGTTCAAATGTTTTTTTTTTTTTTTTTTTTTTTTTTTTTTTTTGACACAATTACCTAATGTATTTGATACCATAATCTAACGTATTTAACACAGTTACCTATCATATTCAACACAATAAGCTAACATATTTGACACAATTACTTGACTTATTTGACACAATAACTTGACGTATTTGACCCAATAAAAAATATCACCTCTTTTAAAAAAATAGAAAGACTATGTCAAGCCAAAAATAATTTCAAAATTTTATAAATTAAATACATTCTATTATAACCTTTCTTGTTTCAAAACAAAAAGAATGAAGGAATATTCTTTAAAAGTAGAAATAATTTCTCTTTTCTCATAAATGGATAAATCTGAAATGAATTATAAATAATTAATTTTTAATAATTATCAAATGAAGATGCTCGTAACTTTTAGTATAAAAACACTCTAAGTTTTAGTAATGATCCATAATTTTATAATTGTTTAAATTTAATAACCTAAAACCATATAGAGTTAGTTAGTATAAAAAAACTTTGAATATATTAATGTTATGGTTTCTATAGTAGAAAAAAAGTTTAAAAGACACAAAGCTAGAGACTGCAATGTTAATCACGATAATAAGTTTAGTTACTAAAAGGTAAAAAAAAAACTTTGTAAACATTAGAAGTTATTGTATCATATTACAAAAAAAGTTTAAAAGACACATAACTAGAGATTACAATTTTAATTAAAATATCAGTTTTTAACATAGTCAAGTATCTTCTCACTTCATGCGAAGCTAGCTTTTTCATTCGCTAATCATACGTATCAATCTAACATGTATGTAAAAAATTTGTATTGCTAAATGAGTTTTAGTTTAAATATGAACAATACATTTTAACACAAAAGTCAATATCATATTTTAGTTTCATCAACTTTCCATAACCTTAACTTTAACTTGTTTTTTATTGGTTATTGAATTTTAATAATACCAACTTTTATATATTGGCTAAGATTAATCCCAACTCAAAAAAATACTTACAAACACTCCTAACTTTAAATTTATTTTTCATCAATGATCCCTTACTAACTGAAAGTTAACATCATTACTTTTTGATGACGTTTACTACTTATATGGCTAAGACACTGAGCAGAAAGTTAAAATTATCCATCAGTTCCATCAATATGAAACTTACGCATCCTAAAACCCGTCAATTTTTACATCCTTATTGAACCACTTGACTCGGTGGAGGTAGATTTTAGGTGAAGATAGAGGCTAGACATTGATAAACGGACCTCATAGATGTTGGATAGTGACGGAGTTGAATAATGTCTCAAAGTTTGTCACATTTTATCAAAAAACTAACGGTGGTGAACTCTCAGTTAGTAAAGGATTGTTCGAGTAAAATAAGTTTAAAGTTGGTAGTGTTTGTAAACATTTACTGAACTGTGATTAATCCTAACCAATAAATAAAAGTTGGAATTATTAAAATATAATAACGCTTTTTTTTAACAATATATCTAGAAACATATTAATTTTATGAATTTAATTAAAATTTAATCTTAACTAAAAATGCTATTGCAAATAGAAATGGAAACTATTGAAATTATATAAAATTTATATAATTTGTATGCAACATATGGAAGTTCAAAAATATTCAACTCCAAAATATCGGAAAATTCGAATTTAGATTCGGATATTGATTTTAAAGATTTTTAGAAATTCAGATATCTAATTTTTTTTAAATGTTAAATGTTTTTTATTTTAGGTTGGGACTTGTTAATGTATATTGAGACTTCTTCAATGTGTTTTGGTTTTTTAAATTGTTTTTATAATAGCAAATCTAACTATTGCAAATATAAAAAAATAATAAAAGAAATGAAGTTCGATATGCGAAATCATATCCGTATCCAAAATTTCGGATGTCTGAAATTTCAAATAATACGGATAATGATTTCTATTACTTGAAAATTTTGAATTTTTATATATCCGAGTTTAAAAATCACTACATAAACTAAAAGTATATAAAGCATGGCATTATAAAGTTACAATAGGCCACCAAAAAGAATTGGTAAATTGGATTAATAATCCAAACTATTGATTATTTGTTAGTATTAATCCTAACTAATAATTTGACCAATATTAATTCAACTTTTAATTTTGTTACCGGTAAGAATCCTAGTCTAACTGTTCGTTAATTTCGTGAGTTTTTTTTTTTATGATGTGGCATGTGACATGACGTATTACATAATTAAATTAAAAAATATATAAATATATCACTCAATCGTTCCTTCTTCTTGTCTCCAAGCTACTCACCAACGACAAAAACATTATGTTGAATAACTTCAGAAAATTATCTTTTACATAAAAATTGAGTAATATGTCTATATTTATAATTGTAATAGTGTTATACGTTATGTGATACGTCACAAAAAAAAATAAAAGAGTTAATGAACAATTAGACTGATTCTTATTAGTAATATAGTCGAAAGTTGAGTTAATGCTGTTCAGATTATTAGTTGGAATTATTATTGATCAGTAGTCAATAGTTTTAATTATTAAAATAGTTTTCCAAAAGGATTCACTATAGCTCCCTCACATTCTAAATACTAACAATTAGAGCATTCACAACACGATCTAGAAAATTATATGAGTAGAATTCTTATATTATATGAAATGATTTTAAATTATTGTGAGTGAATGATAGAGAAATGCTACCGTTGAATCTGTAAATACATTTTATTTTGCGTTAAAAGACAAATAAAAATTTATTTTAATTAATTAGAGCATTCTAAAGTGTTAAATTTTATATGTTCAGAATGTTCTAATTAATTAAAATAAATGTTTATTTGTCTTTTAACGTAACAACATGATATTTAAAAAATTTTAAATATTGTTTTATGATGTGATTATTTATATTTGTGTTTTTGAGATGTTTTATCTTTTCGTCGTACAAACCTCCAACATGTTTATTATACATATGCTTATAGCTATTTATATGTTTTGATTAAATATATAGATAACTTTATCTCGAAAAAGTTAACTAACTTATTATTAAGCTTGATAGGACTAAAATAAACGTTATTCCGCCGCGTAGCGCGGGTGGAATTCCTAGTTAATTACAATTACTATTTGAACTTTACAAGTAAATATGTTATCTTTTGTATGAACCATGTTGTGACAAATATTTCACTCATAACTCTTTGTTTTTTGCTTCCTCCTATAACTTTGAAAATATTTCATATAAAATTTCAAGTATAACATTTCGAACGAGCTATAAAGTTTAATATAAATGAAATTGTGTGTGATAATGTGCAAGTTACCAAGGCATATACAAACATTGATCAAAGCATTCTTATATTTCTTTTTCCTTGTTTGATTGATTTTTAGGTGCTTTTTCTTTTTTTCTTAAATTACCAAGTATACATCGAATTATATCAATCACACCCAAGTTTCGTTTTTATTAGAGTAAATTACATGGATAGTCCTTGTGCTATTTTAAATTACGATTTGGATCCTCAAATTTAAAAAACTACAAAGTTAGTCTCAAAGTATTCATGAATGTAACAAGTTTGGTACATGAGTTGGATGGGTAGTTATCTTCTTCCATTAAGTTGTGTTAAATAACCAAAATATCCTTACTATTTAAATAAAAGTAAAAATATTAGAGTACCCCTCACCCCCCTCTATCCTTCCCTGATCACCGGCAACCACCTCGCACGAGTCGGCCAGATTTTCCGCCGGTTATAGTTTGGTTACTCCACTACACCCAACGCCAATCCATCATTAGAACCACACTCAGCTGCCGCCACCGCCTGAAAGCGTCGTCACCGTTGGCCACCATCGCCACTCATCCTCATCGTTTTTCATTGCAATCGGTGTGGATAACAAGGTTATATGTGACTTTATTCGTCGCTATAGCTGCTTGTGTTATGAATCGTGATAGACTATTGAATACTTGCCGACAGGTGAATATGGTGGGTTTACAGTTGGAATAAACAGAGTGATGAGTTAACGAAACAACTTCTTGTAAATCATTTTCTCGAATCAATTTGAGGATTCGGTTGTGGAGGTTGAGGTGATTGCAGGTTTGAACAGATATATATGTTCGGTGATTTTGGGGGCGTTAGGGTTTGAATTAGGGTTTGAAATAGGGCGAGGTGGAGATTTGGTGTTCGATCAGAGAACGTTGAGTGGTGGTTCGATGTAGAGGCGACATTTTTGAGGACGACATTCCGCAACAGCGTCTTCTAGGCTGGCCGGAGATGGTTGTAGGTTGAGAGGGGTCGTCGGTGTGGTGATTGCAAGTAGGTGTGGTGATGGTGGTGTTGGTTTCACGGTGGGTGGTGGGCCGGTGACGGTGGATCTATATTTAGGTTATGGATATTTTGGTCATTATAAAAATATTTAATTGAAAAGTTAACCCCCATCCAACTCAAGGACCAAACATTTTACATTTATTCATACTTTAGGCCTGAACTTGTAGTTTTCAAAATTTGGATACCAAAACCGTAATTTGGACATAGTAAATGGACTATCCGCTTAACTTACTCCTTTTATTATCTTCAGCGTGCGAGTTCCCGCCTACGAACATTAGAATTCACAATAACGTATCAACGTTAGTTATTCATGGTTTTATGAATTCACCGCAACATGAAGATCTTAATACAAATGCTAGTTAGTATTTAATAAAAAAATTAGTACGTTATTTATTTTTCAAAACGGGCCAAGCCAATAAGATAACTGAATCTAGAGGTGTTCGGTTTTGAAATCAGACATGTTTTTTGTTTTGTGATCAAAGCGGTTTGGTTTTTAAACCGTTTTTATAAACTGAATACTCGAACCGCTCAAACTAGTTTGGACTGAATACTTGAACCCCTTGAATTGAATACTACCAAACCAATGTACAAATTGACTGTTCGAATCGGACTGGAACCGGTTTGGCTCTAACGGGTTTTTTTGCCGAATCTGTTTTTTTCCCACCTCTAGAATCCCAAGAACTATTATGCTGTAATGGGCTAATCCCATATAATTATGGGCCGATCGGCCCACCATACTGGAAGCAATTATCCACCCTACTAACGGCTAGTTTCAAAATTATGTCGACGGCTATCTGTCTCCAACGGTCATATTTTGCAATGAACCGTTATTTGAACCCTCATTCTCCATTGCTGTAATGCCCTAGGCGTAAAATCTTTATAACAATCTCTCTCCCTTTCACCGGCAATCACTTTTCCGGCAACCCACGTCACTTTTCCGGTGATCAAAAGATAAATCAAAGCTGCAATGGAGACTCCCACCCCATCATCATCATCATCAAGAAGAATCACAGAATCACAGGCTTTAACCATGGGTTCAAACAACAACATACCCTTTTTCTCAAGTGAGTATTATTACATGATCTCTTCATGAACATTCTTGTTTTGGTTTTTATCAGCTAGGTTTTCATCATATCATCTTAAAGGTAGAATCTTTTAACTTTTTAGGGGGAATTGAAGGATCTGAGAAGGAGATTATGAAATCAAGGGCAGCATTGATTGATATAACGAATGATTCACCAATTGTGGGACTTGCAATTGGGAGTATGAAGACACCATCATCAGCATATTGTAGAAAAAGAATGATTGTTCGAGATGACGAGTCGAAAGAAGATGCAACCCCTGGGTCTGGAGAGGGTTTATTGAGAGATCAAGTGCAGACCCTTTTGCAGAAAGTTGAAGAAGCAGCTGTGATTAAGAAGATTACATTTGAACCCAGAGATTTTGTGAATTCCCCAATGATTCTTGTTGCTCCAACACCTGCTAACACCCCTCAATTTGCTGACAATAACACTAATCGTTCAGAATCTTTAACTGTCTCTCCTGTTGTTTCAGAAAGCTTCAATTTTTCTCAGGTTTTGATTCGATTCTTGATGTGGGGTTTCTTTGTTTTCTTTGATTTGAATTGGGTATTTGTTAAATTGATTTATTGTGTTTTGTGGATTGATTTCATCTGTGCAGATGCTTGATCAGCAAGAAGAAACAGAAGAAACTTTGGAAAAGAATGTGATAACAAAGTTGTTGTTTACTGATTTCCCTGAGAAATTGGAGGGCTATGATTCCTGTTTAGCTGAGGAAGATGATGCATCTGTTTGGTCAATTCAAGTGAATGCAAGCACAGGAGATGAGCATGAAGATGATCAAGATTATGAAGATAGAGGGGTGGATGAGCTTTGTGAAGTGGTGATCAAGATTTGTGAGAATGTTGGTGATGAATCTAGTGGTAAACATGAAAGATTTGTGTGTGATAACGATGGTGAGCTAGAAAGAGTTGCTTGAACGGTTAGCCGAAGTCAACAACAAAGAGTTTTTGGTTCTCATAATCTTGGTTTATATCATATTTTGATGATAATTTGAATGGTTTAACTCATAATCTTGTCTTTTGGGCAAAGGCCATTTGCTTTTTGTTTTGATTAAATGATTAGTTGACATCATTTAGCTTTGTTTCATATGAATATCGTAGTGGTTTTCAGCTTACTAATTCCCAAGGTGTATGGTTTTGATCCATCACATTCCAATTCCTTAACAATTTATAATCAAACAGTATTATTTTCTCAAACATATATCATAAGTTTCTAATGTGTTGTTCTAGCTTAGATATATGCAATTGCATATTTACCCTTGTAAAATAACTTAATTGCATATATCCCCTCGCTTAATCTTTTAATTGCATATTTACCTAGATCACAACTAAAATTGCATATATCCCTTTTTTTAAAAGAAAAAAATTTCAGATTTACTTATTTTGCAACTTTTAAAAAGATTTGGAGCAATCATTCAAGTCCTCGCAATATTCTTCGAGGTCTTTATTATTTTGATTTATTCATTTTTATTATTTTTATCTTTATACATTAATAAAAAACACGTGCCAACACTATATTTTATTTCAATAAAATTTTCTCGTTTCTTTAAACTATTAAATAATTACCTTAATTATCAAAATATTATTTAACTTACTTTAAGAATAAAATTAAATTTTTAATAAATTTAGAAAAAGATCTTCTTATTAATATTATTTCTAAAAAAATAATTTTTACAAAATAATTTTTTTATACAAAACATCAAATTTTTATAAAATTAGTGTTTTTAAAAAGTAATTTTTTTATAAATAAAAAATAATTAAAATTGAAAATTATAATAAGAAAATTTTTAAAAATGATATTTTTTTTAAACGATTTTGTTTTGAAAGAAATATTTATTTTTTTGGAAAAAAAGTTTTAAAACTAAAGTTTAAAAAGTTGATACAATTGTTTTATTACATGTTTTTACACATACGTAATTTTAATCATATTTTATCGTATAATATTGTTTTATATTTAATAAAATTTTATTATATTTAATATTTATTTGTTCAACCACAGGTTTAATAAATCTGTCATAACATATACATGTAATAATTTTCTTTTTGGTAAAAAAGCAACAATTTTTCAAGATAATTGTTTAATTATGTTGCCTTTTGTTTTCACATTATTGTTTTCTAATCATATTAAAAATGCACAAGACACCCAAGGCCTCAGATCTTTGATAAATTGCTTTAAGAATAAATGATAGAAGGATATAATAAATTTGAATTACGTGATTTGATTTTTTTTAACGGCCAAGGAACTAGTTCCCCAGGTAAACCATAGGCGAAATGCCACCCACATCCGCGAACACAAATAACACTGGTGACCCAGCCCGCCCATCTTTCAAGGGAAAACTCACTACTCAAAGGCCTATTGTAGTAAAACCATTGGCGCATTTCAAGCATATTGAAACAATTGAGACTCGAAAACACGACATCCACTTCGAAAAATCATAAGATGCCATACTTCAAAACAAATTATTATATGGCTCATTGGTCGAATTACGTAATTTGATATCTCAAAATTTCCCTTTTGTTTTCAAGTTTCTAGAAAATGATCCATTTAATTCAACGGTCCTCGGGTTGAATGGTCATCTATTTTGGTCGTTAACTCATTTCATGGGGCTGTCTAGTGAGGGTAGTTTGATATTTCTAACTTCACTCGTGAAAATTACATGTTGCATTATTTTATTAATGAAATTCACGTACAACATATATGTTACGTTTGAATACGTTCAATACAATAAATATCACTTATAATATATGTGATAGAGTTATAATAAAATAGTATTTAATTTATAAAAAAGTTAAAAATGATTTATACAAGTACACATATATGTTTTGTTTGAAATGCTCAATACAATAATATATCACATATAATATGTGGTAAAGTTATAGTAAAAATAGTATTTATTTTATAAAAAAGTAATTGTGCCAGGTTATTGTATTACTTCATATCATTATATCAAATATTTTTCAATATTTGTTATATTTATTTATCATTGCGTTTTATATTTAAATTTTATGTTATTTTTATCGTTTTTATTTATATTTAATATAAATTTGCTGTTATTTTATTATAGTATTTTATAATTAGAAATACACAATGATTTTATTTCACAAACGTGTTTGTCAAAACTAACTATTTTGGAAAAATAAAATAGTGTTTACGAAAACATAATAGAAATTAGAAAAACACAATGAGACATTCATTTTTATGTTTTACGTTTTATATAATTTTATGTAAAAAGAGTATTTGATTTAAAAAAGTTACAAATAATTCTAGGGTTGCATTTGTTGTTTATATTTTTTAGGGGGCGAATGTTCTGGTAATTATGTCAAATATGTCAGGTCATTGTGTCAGGTCTTTATGTCAAATATACTTTATTATTTGTTATATGTATTTAATATTGTATTTTTTTATCATTGTTTTTATATATGATATAAATTTATTTTTATATATGATATAAGTTTGTTGTTATTTTATTATCGCATTGTATAATTATAAGTACACACTGATTTTATTTCATCAATGTATTTTCAAAACTAACTATTTTAAAATAAAATAGTGTTTAAGTAAACACAATGGCGAGAAGAGAAACACAATGAGACATTCATTGTTATGCTTTGTGTTTCAATGAGAAAAACACATTAACGAACGGAAAGACACAATACAAGCAGAATTACAATGAGATGTGTTTTTTTTTTTTTTCAGAACTCATCATTTTAGGAAAAAAACACAATAGTGTTAAAAACAACGTAATAGTATTCAGGAAAACACATTAACAAACGGAAAGCCACAATAGGTGCGAAATCACAATGAGCTGGAAATATATATATTTTTTATTTTGTATATAAAGATATTCTTCTTGTTTTTATAGTGCTTATAAAAGTATAATGTCTTATATAAAAATTTATGAGCATTTAAAAAAGTAAACAAAAAAAAAAAAAAAAAAACTGAAAAAAATTATCAAAAGTGATCATGCTTAAAATATGCTTCTAACAATTTTTTTCCCTAAACTTTAATATTAACTATTGTTTGTTGATTGAAAAAGGTGGATGACTAAGATTGTTTCTTATACTTTTTAGATGGAAACCTTTTTACATGAACCCTTACATACTTGCTTAGACTATGCTTAGTAATTGTTTAGTTAAAATACCATTTAAATATCATGTAGAAAAAAAACTATTTCACTAAAGCCTATTTAAATCAAATGTAGTAGTTAACTAGTGTTTGAAAACTCTATTGATACAATTATATAGGAAAATTTGTGTTTGGCATCTATTAAGGGCTTGAAGTCCTTTTTAACTAACTTTTAATGGTGTTTGAAGTCTCACTTATATCCATGTTATCATGTTTGCAACTTCACTACCTCCAGTCTTATTCCTTCTTTATAATAGGCAAGCCTTGCCCTTTTTATTTGACACACATTATGGTTGGATTTATCACTTACATTAATTTAAATGGCCTACGCCCATACCAATTAATCGAATCATCTCTTTCAATAATCAATCTAAATGAACAGTATGTAATTGATTATGAAAATTTATAATTTAAAGAGATGGACTATACATACACCCTCTTATTACTTGTCATACCCCACCCTCTTAAAAATAGTTTTAAAACTTGTTAAATTCTATCTCTTAAAACTATATAATTTTATTTAAGTTGCATCTAACTAATATAAATCATACCAAACAAAATATAATTGACTAATGACCCTGATTTTGTTTTTTAAAAATGATAACAGTTGCTAATGAAACATTATATCAGTTTGATTTTCAATTCTATCATGGCGCTTAAAAATTGCTCACCACCATTGATTTGCAATCTATCACAAAAGTATGTATGGTTTTCAATTGGATTGGCTCATGTAGTTTAATTCAAGATATATATAATGGTTGGTTTTTTTATAGGTTTTACTATTTTTCGATTCAATAAAAGAAGTCGAATTACGTTTTAGTTATTAATTAGTTTTGTTTAATTTTGATTTAGATTAACTAAAATGATATTGTTTTATGTAAACTATACGACATAGTTTTAAAAGTTTTTGGAGAAAATTGCATAAATGGTCCTTGTGGTTTAACCAGATTACATGTTTTATCTTTAAATTTCAAAAATTATGAAAATAGTCCAAACTTTTGTGTAATCATTGTATGTTTGGTCTCTGATACTAAATTTATTATTTTTTTATGTATTTCATAAAATTTAAATTAACTTGTAAAATTGATTTAAGGGCCAAAAGTACAACCTCACATAAAAGTTGAACTCAGTTTGCACTTTTATAAAATTCGAAGACCAAATTTACAATGAATACTCAAAAGTATGGACTAGCTTTATTATTTTCAAAGTTTGGGGACCAATAATGCAATATGGTCAAATCACAGATACTATTTATGCAATTTTCTCGAAGTTTTTGTATTTAAACTTAGGTGCGTAACAACACCGTACTTACTTTTCCTAAAATATAAATAGTAATGTTATTATAATAATATTAATAAAAGTATAAACAATAGAAAATTGAAAAACAAAATAAATAAAAACAACTTAAGAGTTTTTATTTAATATATTAATGGTGTGATATGTTAATAAAATTTAAAAAAAAAAATAATGGTTATTTTTAAAAATTAAAGGAAAGAGTACAACAAATAAAAGTATTATAAAGAGTGGTATGTATAGCATCAGCATTTTAAAGTTTTAAAAACTGGAATCTCATAACCAAGTAAATCATATTCTATTGTTGTGAAATTTAAAATTTTTATTAAACTTTTTAAATTATTTAAAATTAATATCCAATTCAAAATTTTTAAATATGACACGCATGCCATTAATGTTATGTTAAGTTGCCAAAAAGCAGTGTTTTTGTGACCGGATCGGACCGGCCGGTCCGACCGGTTCGACCGGGGATCGGCTGGGTGGCCGGTCCGGTCACATCGATTCGTTTCTGGCCGGTCGAACCGGCCGGTTCATCCCGAACCGCTGGTCGGACCGGGAAACCGGACCGGTTCGGACCGGATTTTGTAATTTTTTTTATTTTTTTTTATTTTTTTGATTTTAATGGGTAAAAACGGGGTGTTGAACCATAAATTAGTATGTTAGATATAAAAATATAGTTAAGTTTTATATATAACTATAAAATACGTATATAAATTACTTATATTTAATTATATATATAACTATATATATAATATACTATATATATATTATGACGTCATCCGGTTCTTAAATCCGGTCCGACCACCGAACCAGTAAGGCGTCCGGTTCGACGTCCGATCCGGTTCTGAAAACATTGCCAAAAAGGAAAAATTTTTGTGAAGCATACAAAGTTCATGTTTCAAAACATATGCATTAATTGGGTTTAAGGGCAAGGCCAATTACATCTGTTTATTTACAGATGTTCGTTTTGAGTTTAAAGGCAAGCTTAAAGGAAAGATTAAAAATTAATTGGGTGGCATGGGACAAGGTAACAACACATAAGGAGGTAGAAGGTCTTGGTGTAGTAAGTATTAGAGACAAATACGATCTTTTTTATTTTTTTTATTTTTTATGAACAGGCCAGGAAATATAATTACCCAAACTACACATTACATCATTTTCTATTACATGACTTCTGCCAAATTAAAACTATACCAATTCTCCCACTTGATTTCTTTTAAGTTAGCCCTATGATCGATAAAGACGTAAGAACAATTCCACCTTGACGTGCTCTATAATTTTAAACAATGATCTCCTGCAAGTTTTGAGTATCCAGTCATTTCTATTCGCCCATAATGTCCCCATAACAATCATTTGAATTAGTTTGGATCTACCTTTGGTCATCTGCAAATCACTGGCCATTTTTGTAAAGAAAGTTACTGGCCCGAACGAAGCTGGAATCGGGATCTTCATCCACTTACACACCTGCCACCAGATACTCCTAGCAAACATGCATGTTGCTCACTCGTTATCCAGCGACTCTTGCACCATACCGCATGTAGGGCATAAAACATTAGGAATGGTAACGCCTCGCTTTGCTTGCTGATCTACACTTGGGATTCTTCTAGCTTCAGCCATGTAAACAAATGTATTTGCCTTTGGAATAGCCCAATTATTCCACTTAAATGAATAATCAACATTGGCGTGAGACGAATGCGCTATTAAGTCTTCACGGACCACTTTAATTAGTTGTAAACGAAATCCCTAAATCAGACTTCCAACTCCAAATATCCTCCCCATTTCTTGGTGGAACACAACTTCTATTTGAAATCACCTGCTGAGTACACATGAAGGTTCAATCATCAAATTCTAAGGAAGATAAAACACTGCATGTGCATGGCGACATTTTGGTTCATTTGTAATGCTAGAATTGGTTTCTTTTTTCTTTTTTCAATAGAAATCTAGTAGTGTCAATGTGTTGGAGGAATTTAAAGTGAATTTGTTTTGGTGGATGAAGAATAAAGCTAGAATAGGAGACATCGATCAACAGTAATGATGTAATTTTATTTTTTTGTTAGAGTTAATTGCACAGATAGTACTTGTGGTTTGAGTCAAATTTTGGATATAATCCCAAAAGTTTTATTTTTACGAATATAGTTTCTAACTACTATGTTTCTTACATTCACGGTCTAAACAATTAACAAAGATTAACTTTTCTGTTAAATGGAATCTTATAAACTATATCCAAAGTTTAACTCAACCAAAAAGACCATCTATCTAATTTACTTTAATATGCAATGTAATCTGAACCGGATCAGACAGTGAATCAAATGCTTTACCAATCCGCTGGTCACACACGTTCGACTTGTTATAAGAACAAGATAAAATTTATAATTATTTTAATAAATATATGTAAATAATACATTAAAAAAATATATAAAAAACCAGTCTGGTTCTGACCACTGTTTCAACATGAAAACAGTTTTAAGCACCGTACCGGACTGGCTTGGAGTCCGATTTTCAGTCCTACCGGTCGGTCCAGTGCGGTTTTCAAAACAATGATAAAATGTTAATTCATGTAACTATAGGGTGGTGCTTGCCCCCAACATCTTGTTGGTGGTATAAGGTTTTGTTATTTTCATAATTAATAAATTGGTCTTGCTGTTTGCATAACTTTGTAATCAAGTTGACTCACAGCGGTAATCGTACAATTAATTTATACACTAGCACTATAAGAAATGTTAGCAATAGCGGCGACAAGGTCATTTGCGGCGACACTATTTGTGGCGATACAACTAAATCTAGCCATTGATTAGCATCTAGATCTAACGGCTGAGTATTCATCATACCTAAGGCAATAGCGGCGACACTATTAGCGGCGACGCTATTGCTCTAAAACCAAAATCGCGGGCTTATTTCCCTCGAGCTTCTCATTCTCTGCCCTACCTCTCCAAAGCTCACTTTCTCTCGAACTTAGCCTACTACGACAATGAAAACCACCGCATTAACATCTGCTACCGTCAACGAGGACCGCTGCATCTCCCTCCACCGCCGTCAAAGACCACCGCATCACCCTTTGCCACCATCAACAAGAGCCGCATCACCCTCCACCACCATCAACAGCGGCTGCCATCACCCTCCACCACCGTCAAGGAACGTTGGACTGCTTCAGTAGCTCTTTATCACCCATCTCACTCTCTAGATCTCACCAACATTTAGGTTTGTCATCTCATTTAAATAATTAAAGAATGTTTAGAGTATGCTTGAAATTGTTTAGATTTCTTAGTTGTTGAAAATTGTTTAGATATAATTTAAATTTTTTGGGCATTTGGGGTTTGCTAGACTAGTTGTTTAGATGGTAAAATAATATACTGGTTGAAGTTTGATTAGAATTTATTTAGTTGTGTTATTTTATTAATACCGTTTAGTAAATAGGTGTTAATTTTGGTGCTTAATTGGTTGGAAATTGATTAGTAATTAGATTTAACTTGGTTTAGTTTTTACACTTTGACAAAGAGAATTTTTATTTGTTGCTATATTTGTTGAAAAATGATTTGATAATATCTTTTAGTTGTGTTATTAAGTAAAAAAAAGATGTTGGTTGAAGTTTGATTAGATGTTGTTATTTAGTTGTGTTATTAGGTAAAAATGTTTTGGGTGAAGTTTGATTATATGTTATTAATTATTTGTGTTATTTTGTTAATAGATTTTAGTAATTAAGTGTTACATTTTAAATTCCTATGCATGTATTACATTTTAAGCAATAGTACTTAGATATAATGAACAACAAAAAGAAATTACTAAGAAACTCAAACAAAATATGACATTGTTTGAACCAATTGCAATAATGTTACAATTTGTTCAAACAATATCACATTTCTTTTGATTTTCCTAATAATTTCTAATTATTATGCATTATTAGCTTTTAGGTTTCGTGGCATCATTTTATCCCCATGAGCTTAGAAATACCTGCCTGAAATTGAATTGTTTTAACTATGTCTTATATATCTTATAATTTTTCAAGATATGATATCACTGTGGATTGTATTGGCATACCTCATGGCTGATGTCATGAATCATGGAGGTGATGGCATGGGGGATCCACCACTTCCTTCATTTCGTGGTCCCGGAGGTCATGAGTTAGATGGTAATTGTTATTATAATTTATTTATTTAATATGTTTATTTATTTATTATTAATATATATTGTAGCCAATAAACTTTTATTATAATTGTATGTACGCCTTCCCGAAAAACAAGAGGAAAGGCAAAAAACAAAAAACTGTAGCAAGAGGTTGCCAAAAAAGGGGGACCTTTATCTATTCTTTATGATAGAGCTGCCACGTATACTTATGTCGGTGAACTTAATGATATGTTTGTTCACGAGATGGGGATATACATGGAGGTTAATTTTTCTTTTAATGTACGTTCTTATGATAATCTTTCTTATGCTCAGAAAAATGTCTTGGAAGAGCATATGGCGGTAAGTTTTAATAAGTTCTATGTTTATTATTTATTTTTTACTTAACTAACTTTTTTTTGTTTAAAAGAAATGTAGCAACGCTTTAACTTTGATGAGATTTTACGAGATCATGAATGCGCTCAAATACAGGGTGGCATTCGTTTGATCTCTCTCAAGCGATTTAGAGACCGGAAAAACATGGCAAAACAACACTTTAAACATGTTGGAGGATATGAAAATATAGAACAAGCAAGGGTCAACCCTCCAACGGGCATGAATCATGAAAATTGGTGTAAAACCGTTGACTATTTCATGAGTGAGGCACATAGAAATGCGTTAAATTTAAACAAAACAAATCGTCAACAACAAAAATACACAAACCATGGAGGGACTGCTTCATATAGTAGTTATTGTTATAAGAAGGTAATACTTTAGATTATATGTTTGTGTATTATATATAAGTATTTTTTTCATATATAATATACTTTTTTATTTTAAATAGAATAAGTGCAGACTTGAGGCGTTTCATGATGTAATACTGGTAAAGATGGGACCTTTGATAGCAAGGTGGAAGAGCAACAATACGTAAGTATTTCTTAAAAGTATAGTTTTTAAATATATATATGTATGTATGTATAAATATATTAATATACTTTTGCTAACTAATACAGAACCAATTAAAGGAACGGTTTGATAAGCTAAGTCAATCCTAAACTAGTTCGTCAACGCTGAATGAAGTCGATGTTTTTGAGTCGGTGTTGGGACAACGGCGTGGACATATAAAGGGAATTAGGCATAGACCATCATCATCTATAGGGTCAACTTCTTTTGTTAATGATCGGGAACAAACACCTCAGTCATATACACAAGTAATTGTATCATAGTGAGATTAGGTTATTTTGACTCGTTATTATTAAAATAGACTTAAATTATCTAAGTTTTAGTTTAAACGGGTCAACATGGTTCAAAATGACATAATTTAAGTTTAAAGGGGTCAAAATGACTAAAAGTTAGATGTGTTTAGTATATCATAGTGGATTTAGGTTATTTTAACCCTTTATTGCTAAAATTGACTTAAATTATCTAATTTTTAGTTTAAACGGGTCAAAATGGGTCAAATTGACATAACTTAAGTTTAAACGGGTCAAAATGATTTAAAGTTGGATGTGTTTACTGTATCATAGTGGGTTTAGGTTATTTTGATCTTTTATTGCTAAAATAGACTTAAATTATCTAAGTTTTAGTTTAAATGGGTCAAATGGGTCAAAAGACATATATTGAGTTTAAACGGGTCATAGACACTTAATATACTTAAAGTGGGATGCGTACTATATATACTTTGTCAAAATACACACACTTATAATGTATATTTTGTTTTGTAGGCTCAAATTTCAAGTCTGTTTCAAGATCCGAATTTTATGTCACAACTTACACAGTTTATTGCTTCGCAAAAGGCTCCAAATCAAGCCGACGAAGATGATTCGGATGATGAGGGTGAATAGCGTATCCGATGACAAGTTTAAGTTTGTTTTTTAGTAGTTGTATGTTGAAGTAAAACAATATATTTAACCTACTTACTGTTAGTTTATGTCATGTGAACATTGTTTATCATTTATGAACACTAGTGTATTTTGTGTTATTCGAAAATCTGGATTAGATGTATAGTTGGTTGGTTTGTAGAACTGGAAACAATTATATAAATAACACATGATTGATATAGTAGAACTATGGACGTCCTTTAAAATCACAAATGTTGAAGTCCAAATGACATTCCTCTTATAAATCTTAATCTTTCATGATTTGAAGTTTAAGATAAAATACTAATAGATGTTTTTTATTATATATTAATAGACTTTTATAAACCCAAACTACATAAATTTTTAAAAATACGTTTCAAACTTAAACATGACATACTTACCATGTTAAAAGGGAGAACCAGATTCAAACAGAACCGCATAATCAAGAAATAAAAAATCTAAAGAAAATGAAGAATTTAAAATTTTAACCGGAAAAAATATAGCTTGTTTATGACCTTGCATAGCAAAGGATTTACAAATTATCAGTTTGTTTTCCCGCAAGTCGATGAACCCTCTTTTATAAGCGTTAAACTATCTTTTTTATGCTTGTTTTGATGATGTGGGGTAGGAAACATATTTATACTATTATAAGTACGTACTCCTACGCTACTAGACGAGATAACGGTTTTTGTAACACTGGACGTAGTTGTTTTGAACAATTATATAACAAACGCATGATTGGTATGAGAGAATTGTCGACGTCCTCTAAGATGTCAAATATCAACGTCAAAACGTCGTCTCACTTACAAATCTAAATCTTTTAGAATTTAAAGTTCAAGATACAATAATAATAGAATATTCTTGTAAATATCAATAAACTCTTACAAACCCGAACTACATAAATTTTTAAATTTCTAAAAATGCTTGAAAGTTGAACGTGACATAATTACCATGTTAATATGGAGCACCGATTTCAAACCAAATCATATGTACCAAAGATAAAGTGGAAAAAATTCATAAAAAAATAAACACTAAACACTTCAAACTTAAACATGACATACTTACCATGTTAACAAATAGAACCTAAACCAGAAAATTCACAAATAAAATGAACACTAAAAAAATTTAATCGGAAAATATATAATTTTTTGATCTTGCACAACAAAGGACGTAAAGTTCATGAGTTTGTTTCTCCCTCAAGTTCATGGGCCATTTTTTATAAGTGTTAAACTCTCACTTTGATTTAGTGTTTGGTCAATGTGAGATAAAAATATATCTATAAAACTATATAGAGTGACAAAACTATAAATAACAAGTTATTTATACATCAAAACTTGTACAAAATGCAACAATATTGTTTTTAAGTGTCTTAAAATTTAATTGAAATTATATTATTATCTTAAAAAATTATATTATATAGTAGTATAGATAGATGATACGGTTCAACTAGTATATATGTATCATTGTAATCAATGTTTCTAATAATATCATTTAAAAAAACATATAAACATATAGTTATACTATATTCATTCAAATTAAAAAACAGTTCTTGATTTTATAAAATAGCTTTTGTATAAAATAATAAAGTATTAACAAATTACAGATAATTAAAGAATGATTAAACTAGATTCAAAGGAAAAGTTTATCTCCTGCATTACCCTTCTCGCCATATTTTACTTGCTATTATAATAAATTTACCATTATATCTATCTTAATCATTGGTTTAGTGTGATCATAAACCATATTCTTTGGTACATAAAATTTTCATTTGTTTATCTTTCATATACTCAAATGTGCGTATGTGATGTTTCAGTTATATAAAAAGATCTATCTATATTAATAAAAAAATTTTTTTGTATGCCACTTGTCATAATTCTAGAGTTCATGACTTTTATTTTCCCGCCTTTTATTTTCCCGCATCTCTCTCCTAATAAATATGACATTAAATACAAATGATATTATTTAATTCTTTTCATATTGAAAATATTGTTTATTAAATTAAAAAAATAGATTTTTCTACAAATGCAATTTGTAAAGAAATAATTTTTTTATAAAATAAGAAATTTTTTCAAAAAATATATCAAACTTTAAAAAAACACAATATATTTTAAAACCTGTGGATTTAAAAAAATAAAATTCTTATGGAACGAAAATAATTAAATTTCAAAGTTATAATAAAGAAATTATTAAAAATGATATTTTTTTAAAAACAATTTGTTTAAAAACCAACTTTTTTTGAAAAACAAAATTAAACAAATATTTAAAAAATGATATCGTTATTTTATCACTCGTACGTAATGTCAAACATATCTTATATAAAAGATCGTTTTATAATTTTATAATTTTTATTAATAACTATTTAATATTTTATTTATTCAACCCGTGTTACGCGGGGTACTAACGTAGTTTAAATATATAGTGCAAGAAAATTGAGGCCGAGTAGGTTCTTATACATCATGAGGTGTTTAATATCTTAATTTAGAACAATTTCCACATTAAGCATAGTTATCTCTAAGATGTTGTAAGAATGATATGTTTTACCCATAAATTACGGAACAAATTAACACCACTCCATGAACTTTTAGATAGTAGATTATATTTTTTGTCGTTTGAGTTTAACTTAAATTTCACGTTATGTTTTTAAACAAAAGACTTTTATATATTTATCTTTCTTAAGACAATCAATTACATGTTTTTTCAATTAAAAAAATCAATCACAAGTTCTATTTCTAAAACATATATATCACATGTTTCTCCATTTTATTAAAATTAACTTATTATATTACATATTTATCTATTTAATTAAAATTAGCTTATTAAATCACTGCTTTACTCTTATTTTTAGTAAGAGATTTAATTATTGCAATTGTTTAAAACTTTTGTAATTGTTTTTTTATATTTGAAGGTGTAACTTTGATTATCGACGATTGTTTTCTAAATGAAGTTTTATACTTTGGTATCTAAATATGTAATTTGTTGCTTTGATTTATACGGAATACTCAAACTTAGAAAAATATGTAATTGATGGTCTTAAAAAGGGAAATATGTAAAAATATCATATTAAAGTAAGATAAAAATAATCATACATTAAGTTACTTTTAATGAAATGAATAACTATACATTATATATGTTTAGAAATGAAAAAAATGTAATTGAATTTTCGGTTTGAAAAATATGTAATTAATGACTTTAAGAATAGAAAATACGCAAATGCCCTTTAAACTACGAAATTAACAAAAAAATAAAAAAATCTTTTATGTTTATATTTTTATCGCAAATTTAATTTTTTTTCACTGAAATAAAGAACATCTTTTAAATATTTGAAGTAACTTAAAAGACAAAAGATGTTAGGAAAAGAACTTAAATTACCCATAACATAGTAGTCTAATGGTATGGTGCTTGCTCCTTATAAAACTGATGTAAATTCTAATTTTGCAAATGCAATGTTAGTTGGGATTTGGTGCTAAAAAATTGTTGTTGAAATAAGGAATTACATTTTCATAAAGTTCAAACATTAATTATTCTCTTAGTTTAATGATGAAAAGTAAAACTTTAGAAATATTTAAAGGAGGAAATATATAATATACTCATTTTTAAATAAGTTTATTACATCATATGAGGCATATTCAATAACTAAACTCATTAACCCCGTAAATTGAGTACTTAGAAAATAAGAAATATGAGGTCAAAACAAACAAGTTTGACTAAGAAATCAAACACATAAAGTTTGAAAATAACTAAATCAATAAGTTATTTTTTATTGAAAAAAATTAAAAGATTCCATAACGAATTCTTACTTCTTAAATCCTGTTCTCGTGATTAAGTGTTGACTAATTTTGCTCACAAGCTGTAATTTCCGTTCAGGAATGCAACCAGCTAAGCTTACATGCTCGTGGCTTAATAATTGGACTTTATTTTCTTGATTAAAAGAAACTCAAATTTCGTTAGCAAATTAACTTTCTATAGTAATTTGTCTACTCTAATAAAAAATTAATTATGGAGCACACCTTTTCCTCATCAAAATTTTCCCGGCTTTCTATTCTTTCTTAAATAATTAGTTTAATTACTAATAATAATATTTAACTCCTTTTTACAATAAAAATAATCTTTCTACTATAATAAAATAGTAACTTGGGAGGACACTTGGCAGCACCGTATTTTTCCTAATCAAAATTTTTTCGCATCTTTTTACTATTAAATAATTAGTTTAATTACTAATAATAATCTTTAACTCTTTTTTATAATAAAAATAATGTTTTAATAAATTAAAAAATAAATCTTTTTGTTAATATTATTTCTAAAGAACTAGATTTTTATAAAATAATAATTTTTTCTAAAACATCAAAATTTCTTAAAAATGCCAAATATTTTACAATTAATGTTTTTAGCAAATAATTTTTTTTATACCAAAAAAAATTAAAATTGAGATTTATAATAAGAAAATTTTAAAAATAATGTTTTTTTAATATGATTTGTTTAGAAACAAAATGTTAACTTTTTTTTTTTTTTTTTTTGGAAAAACAAGTTTAAAAATTTGATATTTTTATTTATTACTGTTAGTTTTTACTCGTACGTAATTTCAATCATATCATATCTTAGCATATCGTTTTATAATTAATAATTTTTTTAATATATTTAATATCTTATTTATTCAACCCGTGTAATACACATGTTTAGTAAAGCTAATGTATAACATATAATAAAAAAAGATTTTTTTTAAAACACGTGTCATCATTTTAGCATATTAAATGACATGTGTCATCATTCCATCATATCAAAAAAATTACTAAGTAACTTGAATTGCAGTGGTAAAACTCAATTATCGGGACTTTACAAGATATAAAAGCTTTGAATCATTAACTTTGTCCAAGTATCTAGAGTTGTTAAGGTTATATCTCACTTACGGGGAGATACCTTACTTACAGAGACAAATGATTCACCTTTCTTTTCTAAGTAGAGAAAGAAACGAAGACTAGCAGTCAGTTCCGGGGTACAACACTATCATTATTTCACAACTTTCAGTTAAGAAGGCTTTGTTATCGACTACAGAGGTACAATAGAACTTAGAACTTACTGTTTGCTTGCTTTTAACAACTTTAACATCATTTCATTACACTTTTACAGATCAAATGACTACTTTTCTAGGGTTCATCACATACTATTATCATGTAAGAATGTTCACCCATAAAGCTATAAAACCCTAGTTGCTTTTCATAAATATGGAAACCTGAACATTCAAAAAGCAATCATCTTTCATTCAATGATTCAAACACTATACTTATGCATACTAGTCCTAAAAACAATAATCATGTACAAATATAAGGATCTAGAACCCATCTTTTGATGAACACTTTATTCAAACCCTAGGAAGTGATGTTTTGCATGTCTAGATCTAGGAAAATATACTAAGTTATCAACTTTATTACTCCGTTCATTTATATAACTAGCTAAGCATGATTCATGCTTACACTATGCTTTTGAATGAGATTAAGGTATAATAAATTAATAATCGTACCTTTCTCTTCCTTGCAAACTTTTTCTCTTTAGACGAGGGCTCTCTCTACCCATGTGAAAAGTTAATTGCAAGAATAAAAGAGTATAAGGAGCTACTCCTCTTTATATCGGGAATGATAGGGTTAAGTTTCCCTATTAACACCATCAGCCCCTTTACATTCTTTATATATGCTGGACTTTACTAAAAATATTGGGGTGTTACACTCGGAATTACCATTTTTGAAGTTGAAATTAAACTTTGTACAGAATAGAATATAAGTATATGTAATGTTACACATATGCAATGTAATATGTGCATTACGTATATGCAATGCAATATGCATTTTATGCATATGCAATGTAATTCACACATATGTATTGTAATATTACGTGTATGTAACATTATATCACATATATGTAACACTATATGTAATGATAAACTTATATAAAACAATATTAAACATATATATAAGTAACGTAATATTACACATACATAATATAATATTACATATACGTGATAGATTGTTACATATATGCAATATTATATACGTTTGTGGTTTTATTGAATCAAGAAATGATGTTCTAATTTTTGTTAATTGTCTAAAGTTTGTTATTTTTTGTGCTCCTAGTTGTCGGGTGTTGTGTTCAAAGATGATGATGATTGGCAAACTTACGCATTGGTCGAATTGGATGTGACATATGGAACCAAGTTTGTGCACGTAGTTGCAAAGGACTACCACTACAAAATTTTCAACAATTAGCGGCGACATGTGTCGCCGCTATTACGTGGGAAAATCGCCGCTAATACCTTTAGCGGCTGTAGCGGCGATGTGTCGCTGCTAATAAGATGTCGCTAATAACTAATAATTCGCCGTAATATCCGTTAATACTTTGCATGCATGCTGATCATCAAAAGGTCAATAGATGTTACAACCACCTTAGATGAGCTAATCATGTGGTAACACCTCGTACATTCTGATGTTTTTATTTAGTCATGTAATTTGTTAATTGTTGAAATGTTTAATTTCAATAATTGATGAAATGTTATTTTTTATTATTAATAAAATGCTATATAAATGTCCTTAATTATTTTATTAATCAGATTATTTAATGGTATATGATTAAATATATGTTATAAGATATTACATAAAAGTAAAATATGTTGCATGTATGCTACAAGATACTGTGTATATGTAGATTATATCTTTTTAGTATAGCTATCTTCTAGTTAATATTACATTTTATTATATTTAATGTATATATAAATTTGATATTTGAAGTATATGTATATGTAAAGCTTTATATTTAGTACATTTTTTGTTATAATTTGATGATATGGGGTATGGTTATATATATTGTAATTTGTTACTAATTATGACATATATGTTGCAAGTTATAAAAATAAATGACTTTACTTAAAGTTTCCCATTTTTTATCCATACATAAATTTTTTTTACAATACGAGTGTTTGAAATATTTTAACTATAACTATAACTTAGTACTTATTATATATTGTGTATAATAAATAAAAGTTGTATTATATTAAACATATGTTACGTAGTTATCATATAATTTGGACATTTGTTCATATAAGTTTATCATTATATGCATAATTAGATAACATATAGCGTCACTTTATTGCATAATTATTAATATTTATGTATTAACTATAGCGCAAACGAAATTACTCTTCCCCAAGGACACGTGTCACGTCCTAACAACTTCATATGCACACTTTGACGCTTTCGTAGCTTTGTACAATAACCTCCACTATATACATATATATACATAAACATACATGTGTATATATATATATATGTGTGTGTGTATGTATAAGTATAATGCCATGTGAATTCTAGGCTGTCCTTAAAGATTCTCAACAACTAGAACCACCCCACAATTACAAAGACAAAAACACACACAAAAACAGTCATGAAGAGCCATTTTTGCATGCCAACAAGGATGAGAGCCAACCGGAAGATCAGCACCAGATTATCTCCAATATCACTTCTCGACCGCTTCCGCGAGGCGGTTTTCCGTTTAATCATGATATCAGCACTCTCCAGAGTCTCAACCACCCCTAACACCACCACCTACACCTCCACTTACGACACTCAGTCTCCCATACGGCTGTCCTCAAGGTCTTCATCCAAATCTTCACCAACTGTCGCCAATCGACACCATCGGTCCTACCATCATTATTCAATTGATTTGCATCATACCGAAGCGGTGGCTGATTGCATAGAGTTCATCAAAAGATCTGCAAATGAAGAGAATAAAGACTCAATTGGTAGTAGTACCAGCAGGAGTCCTGTTTACAACAAGAGTGCTGAGGTTGTTATTCCACTTCCAGTTATGTGATTCAATAACCCTTTGTGTTTCTTATTATGTTTAGATTGTGAACCTTAAATGATTACTATCTTTAACTATGTAACCTCATCATGTTTTAATTTCTCATGAATGACAAGTCACAAGTTCCAGTCTTGTTTACAAGATTTTCAATATAAAGCAAATTAGATTTTTTAACATCCGTACGTTAACATAAAACTCACACGAGCTATTAATGTTCTACTAACCAATAATGTCAGTTACATATAATTACTTGTGTTGGATAAGTGATATGATCTATAACACAAGTTATAGAAGAAAACAAGTTAACCCTTCTGAAACGGAATAGGTGTTAACAAAGTACATACAATTTTCTTTTTTTGCAAGGAATAAATGAATAAATAAGTATATAAAGGGGCATCCAAAAATATAAAATTGGAGGGTATCAATGCCATATATTGATCCACTAGGAATAATTACAAAAGATTAATAATGGGATGAGTATATGTTAATTAATAATGGGATGAGTATATCTTAATTAATAATTAGGCTGCATGACGATAGATTTTGACATTTCTCTAACTAATCAGCTAAGAATCAAATTTGTTAGAAATAAATAAAAAAAGTTGAACCACCGTATGAAGAGAGTGACATATTTGTATCTCGAATTGGCATTTTATGTATGAGTAATTACCTCAATAAGATTAATAAGAAGTTAGCATATAAAGTTTTTATATGTATGGATGTAGATTTAATTTTATTGCGTCACATTTTTTCGTTTACGCTTTGAGTTCTACTGACATTTTAGTGTGGAATTATGACTAAAAGTTCCAAGAATTAAGTTATTTGGTATTATACACGGATGCATCATGTTATATAGTGAAGTCAACAAGCAATCATTAAGGATTTACATGTTACTAGAAAAAATAAGGGGTTTTTTTTTTTTTAAAACGGTCAATTAGATTACTGAGAGGGTACTGGCTCATCAATTATCTTTATACTCAATTACGAAACCGCAAGGCGTTAGACTAGCACATCCTGTAAAGAAAACTCGTACATCAGTTCATGCTCAACAGTCATAAACCTGAGACTACGTGTAAGAGGAAACCCACCTCCATTTTAGTAAGGGTTCTAAGTTGAGCTAAAGGGTTTTCTCACATATGATAAGTTTTCTTCTGATAGTAATTTCAAGTATGATACTGATAGTGAAAGATTGATGTACGAGCTTTTCTTCAGGGACTTGTTAGCCCAGTGCCCATGGTCTCGTACTCGAGTAATAGAGTTGATTGGATGAGGCAATGACCCGTAAGTTATACAATTAACCATTCAAAGTTGTTTTCCTACGAAAAATTTACATAACCGATCGTGTGGTTCATTTTACAACGATGTTAGTTAAATTGTAACTCTTACTTAAAATGCTATTAAAAAATCTAAAATAGTATATGTAGCTTAAGACTTTTTAATTAATAAATATCTATATCTCCTTCAAACCCCCATGTTGCTTCAAACATTACGTTACGTAAAAGCCGGAACTAATTTAAAACTAAAATATGGTTGAAAAGGACAATATAAAAAAAGAAGTTTTATTGCAGAGGCATTCTTTGGAAATCTCTCGGCGAAAGTGGTAGCAGTTACATAACATATTAACATTAGTAAATAATTTAAAACGACCCACTAACAGATTTACCTGAATAATTACTGACGGATGACACCACTGATAAATATGATTGTCATGGCCAGACAAAACTATTGAAAATCCACTAACATGATAAATATGATTGTCATGGCCAGACAACTATTGTAAATCCACTAACATATTAACAACAGAATTGTCACTTATTGATCAACAAAGCAATGCAGTGTTCATTGTCAGTAGCACCAGAGTTCCGACGACCCAAGTAAACCTTTGATAAGAAATTAGTTAAGTGCAAACCCAGGTCAACCTTGTTTCTACCTTCCAAGTCAACCATCTAACGGATAAAGGAAAGGGACAAGGGTGGTCTTGCTTGGCGCAAAGGCTGCTGGTTCGGGGGTTGGGTAGAGTACTAAAGGTCCTCGGACTTCTAGGCGGTTTTTCTTTTGGGCAGTTGTTCACCGTTGGATTTCGCCAATACATCCTCTTATAGTTTTCGTTACCAAGATATCTTTTTGTTTTTTCAATGTTCTTAGGTATTTTTTGGGTAATCTACTCCCGCAGTTAAATCTGAACTTAACCTTTTAACTCTTCTTTCTATCCTTGTGAGCAGAAAGCACACCAGCATCATGCGTTACGTGATTCTACTAAGTGGAAGAGAACTTAGTTTCACCCGACTAGCAAGCGGGTGACGTGGTTATCTTGTGTGACAACATGATTAAAGAGCGAGTGGCTAGGCGGACAGCTGTGTGACAATACTATAAAGAGAGTGGCACTTTCGTGTAACATGCTATGGTCTCCACTCCCTTACAAGGTAGTGTCGAGTTTCAAACGCTCTAAGCCCGACCCGCGCGCAGTTAGGAAGATTGGCCGCAATCTGAGCGGTACCACCCGCCCTACCCTACCACCTATAGGTGTATGTTTGTCCTACAACCGCCCGAAAAGGAACTGCATTGATCTTAAATAGGGATCCGACAACAATAGATAGAATCTCCATAAAAATACCACTAGATCTAGCACGAGTGATTTTGTACACTTTCCTCTCATCCCTAAACCATTCTTAATTAATTAAATCAAATTAACAATAAAATTCCATAAACGGCTTAGATAATTCACAAAATAATATCAAGTAACAACTCTCATCACAAGAAAAAAAGGATTTAAAGTTGGCTAATGAGGTAATTCATGTTGGAATTTTGAACACAAAATAATTATATTTATGTATTTGTCATATAAATAATTATTTATTTATTGGTTTAAGTTCTCATTTTATAACGAACTATACTTTGTCCAAACTAAAGCTAAGATGAATTAGATATCGATACTCGAAGTTGAGTGGTCGGAATGAACAAAGTGAAACTTGGGTGATTATAGTAGGAAATTGTTGAAATTTCTTACATAATGCTAATAAAGTCATGTATTGATTAACATGGATGTTTTATGTTTTGACCAAGTCTTTTAATAAATATTATGAATGTTTTTTATGGGTTAAAATAAGCATTAAACATATCATAAATGAAATAGAGTTTTAATTTGGTCTCATAAAGCATTTCATAAATCAAATGGAAGTTTTGGTTGTGAATCATAAAACTCACATTAATGTGAATTTTTTAGCATGAGTATATAAGAAATCTATTTTTTTTAGAGTCAACAAGTTTTATAGAAATTTAAAGATGAGCATTCTCTAAATTATTCTTCCTGCACCATCATCTTTAACTTTTTCCATATAAACATCATAACACATATTTCACCACGTGATCTCTCGGGCCCGAGGCACTCTACGGTAGTACATACTGCTTTGGCTGTTGTACCCTTAGAGACAGACGCGTTGTCTTGAGTAGAGACGCGAAATCTGTTTTAAGGGACTCGTGTCTAACACGATCCTCAGCCACAACCGTCAATCTTTTGTTTGTTAATTGTTGCAGTCAAGAGGTATAGTTGAAGATTCGAACACGATGAAGACGCAAGTGAAGAATACTATATGAAGACTCGTTGGAGTATATACTAAGGATGGATGTTCGAATCAAATTTGATACATAAATATTGTTATATTTATTTTTCTAGTCGTATTTGTAACCCGGTATTGTACTAAAATATTTTTTATGGCTAACGAGAGTATCGTTAGAATTACAATATTTTAATATAAAAGTGAACCTAGTTCTTACAAACTTAAAACAAATTTCGTGATGAGATTTTTAAAAACATTATTACTATGGTTTTTTAGGTTCACGAAATGTTAAAGAAAATATTATTTGAGATTTTTGTTAAAATCAAACAATTTTTTTTTTGGGAAATAACGTAGTACAACGTCATGTTTGGATGTTAATAAAGATTGGAGTACAATCTAATATCCAAAATACCGTGCTACCAAATGAATACTTTGATTCTATCATGTGTTAAAACATTTTTGTAAATGTTTAACAATCTAACATGTGTGTTAGAGATGGTTTCACTTTTAAAAGCCATTAGGAAATCATGGATTTATAGTTTTAAAATTATTTATGGCCACAATGATTTAAGCACAATAAATTTTTGTTTAGAAACTAGTGTTTTGCAACAAAAAGAGAAATGATTTATTTTATGAGTCGAGAAGCTTACAAACGATTTGTAATCATTTAGATCTAACGAGCGTGTTAGAAGCGGGTTTATTGTATATAAACCGATAAGTTTAAAAGCAATGTTTTGTAGTTGTTTATTTCTAACAAGCGTGTTAGAACCGGTTTATATTCTATACATCGAAAAGCTTTAAAACGATTTATGCAATCGTTTATTTCTAACAACTAAGTTAGAACCGGATTTATTTTATATGAATCGAAAAGCTTTTAAAGCAAACTTTGTATTCGTTTATTTCTAACGTGCGGGTTAGAAGTGGTTATTTTAACCGATAAGATTGAAAGGTTATTTGTGAACATTTATTTTCTAACGATCGTGTTAGAAAACGGTTTATTTAATAAGAACCATAATATTTAAAATGATTGTTGTAATCATTTGTTGGAAACGATTTATGTATATAAACCAAAATGTGTTTAAAAACGTTTTTATAATCATTTATTCTCTAATAAATATGTTAGAAATGACTTATTCTACTTAAAAAAACATTTTTATAATCATTTATTCTCTAATAAATGTGTTAAAAACGGTTTATTCTATAAATCAAAAAATGTTAAAAAAATTAAAAAAAAAACATTTGTAAATGTTTGTATTCTAACGAGCGTGTTTGATATTAATTTATATAATAAAACCAATTTTGAAGTTTATGGTCTTGACTTTTGTGATCAAGAAATAAAATAAATACAAATTTTTAAAATAGTTGCAAAGCTAGGAAATATTTTGAATAAATAAAACATGTGTTTTGCAATCTAAAATGGTTACTACTTATGTGAGAAGTAGCACGTCTCGAACAACATAATAGTCTCGATGAGATTATTCAGAAAAAACAAAACTCGAGGTTGTTGTGAATAGAAATAATTGTTGAAATACAACTACTTATAAATAAGATAATGTATATATAACGTTGTTGTTTTTTGGTCGGTTTTGACTATTCAAATTTAGAGTTTCAAGATAAAATGAGAAACTTAATCGTACGAGTGCATGAAGTATTATTGATGGAGTACCTCAAGACATGTCATAAAATCGATATCATTGCTACAATGATGAAAGTGTTATAGATAATAACACTTGGAGATTTGATGCCTAAATGTAATTTTCATCCGTTTAAATTATTATTAAAAAATGTTTTACACTTTACGTTTTAATTTCGGTTGTATTATTATTTGTGTTCAATATCTTAAGATTAAACATGCAATATTTACAACGAAATAAATCAATTTTTATTATAACGTTCAAAATGATTTTGAGAAAAATAATTTTAAACGTCAATTATATAATGTTTAGAAAATATATAACTTTAAACGGATAATACAATAAGAGATTTGCATAGGAAACAACTTGAGAGTTGTTGAATTGTTTAAGTGTCGAAGATGAGACATCAAATGTCATACCATATCATGAGATCGAAAATATAATGAGTGTGCTGAGATGAAATACACAAGTATGAGATATACAGACAAACTTCATTTGAAGTTATCATAAAAATTCACAAGTGTGGATAAATCTACATATGAAAGCAATATATGTTATCTTCAATGAATTTAGCTAAATTCATTTTTGAAATATCTAAATGTAAATGCATCTACCATCTTAATGTTATTAGCGCTATGTGGAGGAATTTTCTTTTGTTTGAGAAATTATCCTAGTTATACATAACTTAAAGGGAACAACAATACATGTGTGCCAATAACTCTAGGCAAACTTTATTAATTGCATATTATTGAGTGTCAATGTGTTTGACTCTGTATTAATATAATACTGATTGTAGACGAGTTTTATTTATATTGTTAATGATGAATGTGTTCACCAAAGAAATTGAATCAAGACTTATTATTAAGTCTTTATAAGTCAAGGGAAGATGGTGCATTTTGCACTTCACACACTCGCACTGTTGTGCTTGAAAGTCGGCTGAGTAGTTTTGACAGATGTTATTGAGATCTTGGTCTTAACTCAATGCCAACTACTGGAGTGTGTGTACGCTAGATTGGTACCAAGCTTGCCTTTGAGTTGCTACCAACCTATTGTATTAATGCCGAGGTCTGGCAGTTGCTACCGACTGGCTGCTGCTAAGTTGGTGCTGAGGCGGCTACCTGGTATGGCGTCATGTTTGGTGACATGCCTGTGGATAAGAGCATTAAAGGAAAATGAGTTATGTTTCTAATCGAATAATGAATAATAAGTCTCATGATTTGTGTAAAATAAGACATGAATATGGACAAGGGATAGTGTGTTATTCTTTAAAGCTGTGAAGGATCAGAATGATGCATCTTTTGTTCACATGCTAGAGTACTATAGTCTAAAGCATACTAGCATAGTACTTATCAATTATGATGCTCTAAGGAGGTCAATCATGTATAGACAAATTTAAAAGAGGATACTCATCCAGTTAAGAAGGTTTATATAACTTATGAAAAACTTAACTAACTAGATAATGTTATCTAGTTTACAAAGTCTAATGAGGAGTACTCAGCTTTCTAGGTTTGTCCGATCGCAAACCTCACTTTAAATCAAATTGCAAGAAATGTGGGGGAGAGGATTTTAGAAACAATCCTTAAGGTATATAGAAATGGTTTTGTGAGAAAGTTTTCTCAAACCTATTTAGAAAGGGAGAACCTTTCATTAACCCATATGGATATTATCCAATAACACTTAAATGTGGGGGTTTCTTGCATTTGAAATTGAAATGTTAGCAATATTGATTTTGACACAAAGGTCATAATGAGTCTATGATAGACTGGGATTCTAATTGACTAGATTTAGAATCTTGATAGATGTCTACTACCAAAGGCTTAAAGAAGATGTGTTCATCTTAAAATAAGAATTGTATTCTTGAAATACATTTAATAGCCATTATTAACTTATGAGTTAAGAACACATCATGAAAACTTATCTCGATTGAAGTTATCTATATCAACTTTGCGAAGTGATAGATAACAATTTTGGATCCAACAACTTGCGGGTTGTAACGAGACGAGATAGAGAGGAATTGGACTAAAGCCCGTAGTGAAAGGGGAATATGAGGGAAACCTAACCTAGCTGACTGGAGATCCCAAGATCTAGGTTCAATAGGAAAACTTAATCATATGACCAACGGAGTCACTATAGGGGAGTAACCTAAAACTAAAAGGGAGTCATGAACTTCCTAGTCCATTCACTCTCGGGGAGTACCCCGAACCAGTGACCAAGTAGACGTTAAGCATATTCAGGTTAAATGATTATGGGAATCACTATAACCATGATGCTTTTAATGATTCATGGAATCACCTATGTTAGAGAGAAGTGGGGTCGCTTCGAATGGATTTATGAGGAGGCGTAAATCCTAGAGCTCTCGCAGAACCAGGATAGTGATCCATGACCATAACGGACACGACAATGAGGGGATGTGCCCGACTAAGGAGAGTCTTGTGTGAATGTGTATTGTCGTCTACACAAAACGGGGTCTGTTCAAAGACATCGCGTCTACACACCACCAGGAGGCTAAGTATACTTCATAAAGGAAGGTTCAATGGGAACACCTACCTATCCTGCAAGACTCAACTGTCGAGTTTTCATTGGGAATTTTTTTGTGTTTTGATCGATCTCCATTCATGTGGAGGATTGTTGGAATTTTGGACACAAAATAATTATATTTATGTATTTGTCATATAAATAATTATTTATTTATTGGTTTAAGTTTTCGTTTTATAACGAACTATACCATGTCCAAACTAAAGCTAAGATAAATTAGATATCGATGCTCGAAGTTGAGTGGTCGGAATGAACAAAGTGAAACTTGGGTGATTATATTAGGAAATTGTTGAAATTTTTTACATAATGCTAATAAAGCATGTATTGATTAACATGAATGTTTTATGTTTTGACAAAGTCTATTAATAAATATTATGAATATATTTTTTATGGTTTAAAATAAGCATTAAACATGTCATGAATGAAATAAGAGTTTTAATTTTGTTTCATAAAGCATTTCATAAATCAAATGAAAGTTTTGGTTGTGAATCATAAAACTCACATTAATGTGAATTCTTTAGCATGAGTATATAAGAAATCTATTTTTTTAGAGTCTACAAGTTTCATAGAAATTTAGAGATGAACATTCTTTAAATTGTTCTTCCTACATCATCATCTTTAACTTTTTCCATATAAACATCATAACACATATTTTACCACGTGATCTCTCGGGCCCGAGACACTCTCCGACAGTACATACTGCTTTGGCTGTTGTACCCTGGGAGACAGACGCGTTGTCTTGAGTAGAAACGCGAAATCTGTTTTAAGGGACTCGTGTCTAACATGATCCTCAGCCACAAACGTCAATCTTTTGTTTGTTAATTGTTGCAGTCAAGAGGTATAGTTGAAGATTCGAACGTGATGAAGACTCAAGTGAAGAATACTATATGAAGACTCGTTGGAGTATATACTGAAAATGGATGTTCGAATCAAGTTTGGTACATAAATATTGTTATATTTATTTTTCTAGTCGTATTTGTAACCGGTATTGTACTAAAATATTTTCCATGGCTAACGATAGTATCGTTAGAATTATAATATTTTAATATAAAAGTGAACCTAGTTCTTACAATTCATACCATCTAGGTGGAAAACGGTGTTAGAACCAATTTAGTCAGTCAAGAAGAGCAACCTAGAAAGAAGATCTTGTGTGTCCTAGTCAGGCGTCTTGGGCATCGTAGATTGCTAATGTAGTAAACGTCTATTTTCCCTTAAACGCCAAGAATATGTGCAAAAAATTAATAATCATCATGGCTGATGAAACTAGAGATTAATGATATTGTTAATTTGCAAGCAGCCTCCTTTGTGGTGGGTTCGGGTCCTCTTGATATGAGGTGTGTCGCCAAACTAATGAGCCGAACATGCATACATATCGCCTTTGTCATCCTATTGTATGCAAAAACATCAACAGGATTACGTATGCGTAAGCGACAATAATTTTTGTGCCTTTTTCTGAAGCTGAGATTAAAGTTGCTATTTAGGAGTGTTACAGCGGTAAATGTCGTGGCCCGATGGCTTTAATTTCACTTTTTCTAAACACTTATGGGATCTATTCAAACAAGACATTGCAGATATTGTTATGCATTTTCATTCAAAAGGTATCATTAGTAGAGGATGTGGTTCGTCTTTTAATCTATTAATTCCAAAGACTAGTGATCCGAAAACCTCTAATGACTTGCACCCCAACAGCTTAATTGAAAGTACTAATAAGGTGATCACCAAACTACTTGCAAATAGACGTAAAATAGTTTTAAATTCCGTTATTCTATAATTACAAGATGGCTTTTCTATATAATTGGAACATTCTTGACAGACTGTTGGTTATTAACTAGGTGCTTTCTTGGATAAAAAGATACAACACTCCAGTTTTATTATTTAAGATCAATTTAAACAAGTCTTTCGAATCTGTAGACCGGAATTTATAAACTTAATTCTGGACCAAATGAATTTTACATCGAGATGGAGGGCTTAGATAGCTTATCAATTTATTATCTTTCTCTATATAAGCCTCTAAATCAGGTACTTCGGTCGTTAGAAAAGATTAAAAACAAGTTTCTTAAGGGTGCTCGAAAAAAACTTAAATTCATTAGGTAGCGTCGAATTCATGTATAGCTCCAAAACAAGGGTGCGCGATTTGGGTTCTCTAGAAAATATAATTCTACGATTTCACAAACGGGGGGCAAACAGGTGGAGAAAAAGTTATCAATGAGTCACGACTTAGGATTTTTTTTTTGCGGGTGAAGAAAAGAGCCAACATGCGTGGTCGTTCGATTTATATTGGAACAGTTGGTGTAATTTTGATTTCTAGTTCCTTGTTTGTATTTGGTGTGGTTGTTCCCTAGTGTCTTGCCAGAGTTTTAGCTTCTTTTTAATATTGGTTAAAAAACATGCGCATTTTTCATGCATAAATGACCGATTTGACTCGATCATGAGCGCCAGATATTCTAGTTCAGAATGATACACAAATCAAAGATAGATGACGTAGGAAACAGACACAAAACCAGATTAAAACAATTTGTACCTACGACAATGGTAGTTTGGCAAAACAAACCTACTTGTGACATATAGTCCTTGTGAAAACTTACACAGAAATGGTTTTAAACGTGATGCCATGTAATTACTCCATTAGGACGTTAGGTACTTAAATCTTCATAAAGTTTTCAAGATTTTCACTTTATCTTTGCTTTTCCAATCTTTAAAATATTCTGGTGGTTTTGTTTCGAAATCATTGATATTTGTATGGTTAATTTTGGGAGGCATCTAATGAAAATCACTTGTAACCTCAATATGCTTAGTATAACATTACTCTAAACGGATATGAATAAGCAAGCATATTTTGTAATATAACGTACATATATATAAAAGCTAATTTAGTACCCCGTGTATTACACGTTTTGAATAAATAATATATTAAGTAATTAGTAATAAAAAAATTATAAATTATAAAACCATGCTTGAAGATTAAAGATAGTTATAATTACGTATAAATATCTACTTTAAATAAATAAATAATAATGTATTTTTCTTAAATTATTATTATATAAAAAATTATGGTTTTCAAATATTTTGTTTTAGGAAAAATTTGTCACATCCCGACGGAAGCGTGAAATGCTTTGGGTGTGACTCGTTAGTTCAAAACACATTGACTATCTAGCAATCAAATTACAATAATGACTTAAACATCATTTTCATTAATATATCATTTATAGGATTACATATTACACAATTTAGTCTAACATACTAGACTTATACATTGTAATCCTAATCAAAACGTGTCTTCAAGACATCACATATCTCCAGCTAGTAGTGAACATGAACGTCCACGTATAGGCTGAAGTCAAACAAGTCAATAGTCAGCCATATGCACAGCTTTCCTAGGTAGCCATGCCAACCACTATACATGTTAAAGGAATACACGAGATTATAATATATTTTGCTGACCTGAAAAAGAATACTCAAAATAGTCAACAAACGGTTGGTGAGAACATAGGTTTAATCAATATAAATCATTTTGAATTGATGCAATACAATCAAACTCACAACCAAACCTACACACATGTCAAGTGATTCATAACTATCAAATACAAATCACTCAATCAAATAATATAACACCATTGCCCTCATATCAGCATATGCAGGTTGACATTTCCTAAGTAGCGCTACCTATATTATTTGACGGTTCCTTATTCGAATTAATGGTTGTGTTCATATGACAGTAACAAATCAAATTTCTCAAAATATGCATTCAATTCAACATAAACAGTATGTTTTTTCCCCTAAAAATTATAAATAAAAAAAAAAAGCTATGTTACTCATCTTATTTCCAGCCAACAAGTCAAATAAATCATATAAAATAATATTTGTTAGAATAAATCTAATTTCTTCAAAATTTTCAACATTTAAATCACTAAAATTTTCCAAAATTCCAATTCGATAGCTAGTGTCATTCAAAAATTACCAAAATTTACCAGCATAAATATTCTGAAATCTATATCATCACATAAAATTTCAGATTAATAACTCATAACAAGAAAATTTCTAGGATTTTTACAAATTTCCCATTAATTAGTAGAAATAGTTACTCATCACTAAAAATTCCGAAATTCATACAAACTATTCTCTTCTAAATATTATATTTTAAGTAAATTTTCCATAATTTATCTTACTGTTTTTCTATTTCTTTTAATTTTCTATATACAGAATGTTATAAAATATATAACCCAGTCATACATGTGAACTAAGTCATGAAATTTATTCAGAAATTCCTATAAAATATAAGAATTTTTCTATAATTTTTCCAGATTTTTACCAGGTTCAGAGTTTCTGTATAGTAATTTCCTTTCATTTCCTTGAATAAATTATATAAATTAATCTACCCAATATTATTACTTCAAAATTTACAGGTTATTATTTCTAATATTTATCAACAATCTCCTGATTTTATTCCGACAATCATAGTCATTTAGGTATTTAATCTAATTTACCAAGAATATTCATGTTTCAACCCTTTAATTCTTGTAATCTTTTGTTTAAATCCTTGATTTTTATAAAACTTTCAAATTTTCAGTTCTTGAACTGATTTTTTTTGGGAATAAAATCATATGTTCATGAGTTTTTGCAAATAACCTTGATGATTCTTAAAGGGTTGGTTTATGTGTGTTTAGTTAAACACATATACATTTCTTAAACTTGTTAGTTATAGGTTTTTGAGAATCTAACCTTGTTTGGGGGTGAAGAAAGACTTAAAGGAGTTGCTTAGCTAGGTCCTTGATGATCTACTTGGTAAGGTTGTTCTTGAGCTTGGAGTATTGATCACAACTAGTTGATGAAAACTTGGGATGATGCCATGGATGATCGGTTGGTGTTGGAGCCGAAAGAAAACAAGAGATGATTGGAGTTGGGTGAGTGATGTGAGGACCGAAAGTAAGAGATTGATGGTGGTGTGATTTGTGAACCGGGTGAGAGGGAGGGGGGGCCGAAAGTAGTGATGATGGCGGTTGTGGTTCCATCGGCCGAGAGCTCCAAGATAATGGAGACCATCATCATTAACTCTAACCTAGGCTTGGTGAGGTGGTGATTTTAGGGTCATTAGGAGGCCATTTAGGTCCTAGGTGGCGGATTAAGGAGGTGATAAGTGTAGGGTTGGCTAGGTGTCAAGTTATGGTACTAATGACTTTCTTAGTCATTAAGTTAGGGTTAGTTGGATGATTTGTGATTAATCTAGGTTAGTTAGTATCTTAATGAGCCGATACTAGTGGTTAAGTGGGTGTTTTAGTTAGTGTTTAGGTGTTCAAGGTTTGATTAGTTTTAGTTTTTGATATAAGGTTAACTTGAGGTAGTATGGTTTGATTAGGTTTAAGTCTTAGTACATTACATATGGTTAAGGCATTTAGTGTTTAACTAACTAATCATATTACCCTAGATGGTAATCATACAATTCGTATACATACGCACGTAAACATTCATGCATGCATGCATGCATGCTCAATTAAGTATTCAAAGTTTCATATAATCAAAGAAAATTACCTTAATCATTTCCTATAAGACATAAACATTTACTATCAATTTATAGGAAATGTTAAATTACCTAATCTTGGTTTAGGGTTATCACAAAAATGAATTTGCTTTAAAAAATTTTGTTGTATTAGATGTTTTATCAAACTTTTGTTTTTAAAAATTATGTTTTTAATAAAAAAGAGGTTTTTAATTTATTACATTATACATTTGTTAATTTGAAAATGATATGTGTAATCTTATTAGTATTAAATATTATTAATAATAATATAAAAATTATAAAAGTTAATATAATGAGTCTTACAATTGAGTTACGTCTAATCTTATTTTTTATCTATTATAGATAGATAGATATATAGATAAATAGATAGGCTAGAAAACTCATTAATTAAACAAATTATAGTTAGTAATAAATACGAAAAGTTAAAGTATATGTTTTAATATAAAAATGATTAAAATTATATATAAGTGATAGTTCAAGAAAATAAAATAATTGTATTATTTTTTTAACTCTCTTATCTAAATAATTTAATTTTTAAATGTTTATTTTAAGATTTTTTTATATAAGATTATATTTATAAAAATCTTGTTAGTTAAAAGCTTTGGTTTGTAATTTTAATAAGATTTTTTTAGAAAATTTCACCTTTTTATAATTGTTTTGAAAAAGACCAATTTAAAAGATTTTGTTTCAAAAAGGTTTTGTGTTTTAGAAAATTTTATATTAATAAATTTTATTTTTTTAATATTTCTTATTTAGTAAAAAGATGTGATTTTTAACTTCCTTGATAAAATCTATTTTTAAAAAATTAGTTTGATTTTAAAAATTCTAGATGAGAGAAAAACATTACAATTAATAAAATTGACTTTTAATAAGAGAAAGAAAAATTATTTTGAGTGTTTAAATTAATATAATACCCTTTTAAAAAAAGTGATGTGAGAATATTTATAACGAAAAGTACGTGATAAAAAGATTGGTTAAGAGAATAATAAATAGTAAAACAGACTTTTTCTTTTATTAGATACAATAGTTTTTTGCTCTGTTAATATACATTAGTTTTTTTCTTCAATTATAATACACGCCAAAGTTTATGATTTACTCATTTAAACTTAATTTAAATTCATCATTAGCTGGTTAGTTTATATTTATTTGAGATTATATATTAGTATCTTTTCGATGTCAAAATGACTTGTTATTATCTATAATATATACTATATAATAAATGAATAACTTATGTGTCACGTGACGTATTTTTATAGCACCTCTTGACTCATTTTCCCGCCAAAATCATGTTCCATGATTGGTTTTATAATCTTTTTCCAAATTCAATTAATTAAGTTAATAATCATACATTTATAACATCCGTTTTCTTTAGTTTTTTTTAATTTAGTCTTTATTTGAAATAAAAAAAACTTAAACGTATTATAAATAAGTTAACTTCAGAAATTTCTATAGTTGATTCAATATAAAAATTACTAATATTATTGAAGTCTACATGTATCACCATATTTAACTTCCTAAATAAATTTATTTACACTAACTAATTGATTTTACATATTGAAGTTATTACAAATGTTTGACAAGCTCGATAGTTATTAATTTTTTAAATAATTTTAATTGTCAATTAGTAAATGTTTTTAAATTACTACCTTTTGTAATTTTAGCAAAAATTTCTAATTATCTTTGAAATTCATATAACACAAAATAAAAATACGATATAACATGCACGTTGTTACAAAACATAATTTAAAGATCTATGAATTATGAATATTTTTTCATTTCGTATTTTCTCGTCTATTTGGTCTGTGTATCACACATATTCTATCCTAGTAATAAATAAAAAATATTTAGAAGCCACATGTAATTTTTTATATAGTCCATCTAGACACCACCTAGAATTTGGACACGTGTCTACACTAAAATAAAAGTTAAATATTTAATGATACATTAAATGCTAATGATTATCTTCTTACTCTAATAAAAAAGTATCTATAGTGAACATATGGCATCATCACATTTCATATCACCAAAATTTTTTCATTTCTCTCTTCTATTAATATCATATTAATTACTAATAATTAATTAAGAAACATTTTTTTATTAATATTGCTTTTAAATAAATATTTATAAATAAGAGATTTTTCTAAAACATCAAACTTTTTTAAAATTATTAAGTATTCTAAAATTAATGTTTTTAGTAAAATTTTTACAAACAAAAATTAATTAAAATTAAGAGTTATAATAAAAATGTTTTATAAAATTACATTTTAAAAATTTTTTGTTTTGAAATAAAATTTTTAATTTTTTATGAAAAAAATAAAAAAGAAGTTTAAAAATAGAAGATTAAAAAGTTGATATCATTGTTTTATTATTTATATTTATTACTTATACATAGTTTTAATCATATTTTATCTTAGGATATCATTTTATAACTATTAAAATTTTATTATATTAAATATTTAATTTATTCAACCCGTGTAATACATGGGTTTACTAAAGCTAGTTTATATATATAATTTTCAAATTATAAAACAGTTTTTTTGATAATTTTTTGTTATAAATTTAAATATATTATGCTTATCAACTCCTAAAATAGATTAGCTTTTTTTTCAAGACTTCTCCTATATATATATACGTACGTTAAGGTCCAAATGAGAACCCTATATTATTGCGAGAACTTGTAAAATCCCATCAAGATCAATCAAAATTATTATTATTTTTGTTGTAATAATATCATTGCATATATACAAGATTATGATATTTTATGCATATGTGTAATTTATAAGTGTAAAAAAGTTTGTATTGGTGTAACTGTTACATACAACTTTTAATATATGTGTTTTTTTTTTTTTGCAAAACTTATATCAATGTAAACTTTTTTATACTTGTCAATTTACACATATACATAAAAGATCATAATCTTCTATATGTGTAATAATATTATTTACATAAAAATAATAATGATATTCATTGATCTTGATGGGTTTTCGCAAGTTCTCACAATAAAACAGGGTTCTCAATTGAACAATTTCCTATATATATACATATATATATATATGTGTGTGTGTGTGTGTGTATTTATGTATGTATGTATGTATATCCATTGTGTAACATATGTAAGACATACCAGACAATAATGCAAAACATCTCTCTCGCTTTATCTCTATGATATTAGATTGATGTTAGGCTTGTTGCAAAACACGTTATGAGCACAAATTGCCTTAGGAGTTGGATCATAAGTTTGTCATGGCAAATCCTGCAAAGCTTGAATTTTGGACTTTAGACATTACTATAAAAAACTATTTGTCATAGATATTAAATGCTAAAAGACACCTTAATATTAATAATCTTTGTGATATGATTAAAGAAGATAATAAATCAACTACCCAAGATAAAGCCAAGTCGATTATTTTCCTACACCATTGTATTGACAAGGCTTTGAAATGTGAATGCCTCGCTATCAAGGATCCACTTGTCCTTTGAAAATAATGCAAGAAAGGTATGACCTCCAAAAAACCGGTATTATTACCAAGAGCTCGCTATAAGTGGATCCATTTAAGGCTTAACACTTTAAATTTTTGTTATTATCAGACAGATTTAAAAAAATAAAACAGAAATAACTTATATTTAATATGAGATCAATATGTTTTTCTTGTACTATAATAAAACTACAGTTTTCTTTGCGAAAGCAAAGAAGAAATAACGCTATGAGGTTTGAATGAGAGAATACTCCAATTTCATGTGTCGTGATATATATGGTAGCGCCCGCCTCCTAAGACACACCCTAGGGAGTGTTACGCATCGGATATACAAAACAAATAGTAATCAAAGAAATCACAGTAAATCTAACTTTAATTATGCAACATAACATAGATAATACTATTACATCAGTTTAATTAGGGGTGTGCAAGGTATGGTTCGGTGCGGTTAATACAATTTTCGAAATCGAAACCGTGAGTTCGGTTAATACCATTTTTTTAACCACAATCGCAACCGAAACTTCGGTTAATCACACTTCGGTTAACTACCGGTTATGGTTAATTTGCGGTTAATTTCGGTTAATTAACCAATATATTTAACATATGCTTTTAAACCAAAATATTAACTAATAAATTATTGTTAAGCTAGTATTGGATCAATTTTATAAAGGTATGCATGATATGGTTTGTTTTTAAGGTCTTGCCAAACCGAAACTGAAGTCGGGGTGTGCATACAACAATGTGTGTGCGCATTTTGCATTGTTTTTGTTTCTTTATGATGTTTTTTCAATACATAACGGAATCCACTATGTAAATATATTTTTGTAAATGTTAATTAAAAAGGATGAATATATGAACTTCTAGAAATTTATTATACATTAATTTGCACATCAAAACCGAAACCGAACCACAATGTGCGGTTAATTGGTTATGCCTTAACCGAACCACCGGTTAATTGTTCGGTTCAGTTAATTTGGTTCGGTTAATGCGATTAATTCGGTTATGGTTCAGTTAAATCGGTTATTTGCCCACCCCTACGTTTAATAGTAATAGAGGTCCAAATCTTCAATAGCACTCTAAACCTATATATCCTCATAAGCTAGTTCGTAATCTCCAATCCCTATCACTTGGCACCTAGGATGTGTGTCATGGTTAAGCTTTTAGTAGGCATAGAATAGAAGAAACTTATCGATCGAGAGAATTCCCACTAGATGCCAGAAAGAGAGAGACAGAAGCAAAAGTAGAAAAACATTTGGGACTTAGCATAATGTTAGTGAGTTCATGAACATATCATAATTCAAAATCCAAACATTTTATTATTGACTATTACATCAAGCAGATACCGCCATGGAAAATAGATAGTAACAGAGTAAGCATAGTATAAATTCATATAACCAGGTTATGTATACAAATTTCACTGGGTAAAGCAGAATCATACAAACAGTCCTCAAATCCTATCAAACACTGTCACATATCATAGATACTATTGATAGTCAATTCTAAAATTATTACTAGTTATGAGAACATTACATTTGGTTTTAGAATACAATTAATAGTTAAATTTAAAATAGTTATTTCACTCATTACTTACTTATTTAACAATATACGAAATATAAAGTTTATATTTCTAGTATTTTAACTATTACATCTGACCCAAATCCTCGGTATTTTACATTCTCTCCCTTTTAAAAGAATTCCAACCTTGAAAGTCGAAGGTTATTCAATAGGTGAAGATAATCAGCTTTCATTTCTTCTGTCATTTTCCAAGTCTTCTTGGGCCATTTCTCTCCTTGCCACTAGACAAATACTAGTGAAATTTTTTCTTTCTTAATTTTCACTTTTAATAATCAAGAATCTTTAACGGTTTTTTTGTGTAGTTTTACTCATCATCTACTCTGCAATGACACCATTTCAGTTTAATTTGTTGATATGTTAGACATTTCTCAACTTCTTATGTAACATCCCAAGATTTCGAGTCTGATTTAATAGTCAAAACATAATAAATATGAACTTTACATTTTGTATATTGTTAAACGAGTAAGTAATGAGTGAAATAACTATTTTAAATTTAAAGTTTTAGTTAAATTTTAGTGTCGCAAGAGACCATTTAAATATATATAAATATAATAATATATTATATTTAAAGTGCTCCGTTTTTAACGAAACTTGGAATGACTCGTAGAGAAAAATAAGCTCGTCTCAACGGTATATTCGAAATTTTATAAGACATTATATTTTAAACGTTATAAAAGAAAAACGAAGTAAGCAGCTGAATTAATTATAACAATATAATAATAATAAATTTTAAAATTCTCAATCTTGAGCTAGAAAACGAAGAAGCATGCAAGCAAGCATGTCAAAAACTCATCCCACATCGATCCGTTAAGGAAATAACCTCCTGAACCTTCACTTATAAATAGAAACCTTAATGTTAAATTTAAAGTATAAGTTTTCTTGGGAACGCTCTAATATAAAAAGAATCCTGAGTTTTAAATACACCGTTGGGTATTGTTAGCAGTCGTTTTTGGAGCTCGAGTAGGAGCCCGAGTCGAGAGACTCTATATCGAATTGCCATAGATAGTTTTAAGGTATGTTCTCGCTTAAGATTATGTCAAGTTATTTATTACTTGTTTTAGTACTACTATTAATAATAGTATTAGTAGTAATATTATTTTTAGGCATTAGGGTTATTGTTAGGGGTAGATATTAGTTAGCCTAGCCTTAGTTAGGCATGGGCTGATCACCCATGTCTAAACAAGGTAACGTAAACCAATATCCAACCATGACAATAATTAGTTAGTTGTACCATTACATTAACTTAAGATTACTTAAACTGTATCAGGACCTTAAGATATTACCCGATTGTAGTAGGAGTGATTATCAACTGTTGGGCAGCTATTAAACAGGTGAGTTCCATTGAACTGTTTTTTAAAACGGGATTTGATGTTCTGATAATTGGTAACAATTGAAGAGTTTACTATCAATAGCATCTGTGATATGTGGCAATGCTTGATAGGATGCTTGAGGGCTGCTTGTATGATTCTGCTTTAGCCATGGCAAACAGATAGGAACAGAGTAAGCACAGTATAAATTCATTGGCTAAAGCAGAATCATATAAGCAGCCCTCAAGCATCCTATCAAGCATTGCCACATATCACAGATGCTATCGATAGTAAACTCTTCAATTATTACCAGTTATCAGAACATCACATCCCGTTTTAAAAAACAGTTCAGTGGATTCACCTGTTTAATAGCTGCCCAACAGTTGATAATCACTCCTACTACAATCGGGTAATATCTTAAGGTCCTGATACAGTTTAAGTAATCTTAAGTTAATGTAACGATACAACTAACTAATTATTATCATGGTTGGATATTGGTTTACGCTATCTTGTTTACGCATGGGTGATCAGTCCATGCCTAACTAAGGCTAGGCTAACCAATATCTACCCCTAACAATAACCCTAATACCTAAAAATAATACTACTGCTAATACTATTATTAATAGTAGTACTAAAACAAGTAATAAATAACTTGACATAATCTTAAGCGAGAACATACCTTAAAACTATATACGGCAATTCGATGTAGAGTCTCCCGACTCGCGCTCCTACTCGAGCTCCAAAAACAACTACTAACAATACCCAACGATGTATTTAGAACTCAGAATTTTTTTTATATTAGAGCGTTTCCAAGGAACTTATATTTTAAATTCAACATTAAGGTTTCTATTTATAAGTGAAGGTTCAGGAGGTTATTTCCTTAAAAGATCGATGTGGGATGAGTTTTTGACATGCTTGCTTGCCTGCTTCGTTTTCTAGCTCAAGATTGAGAATTTTAAAATTTATTATTATTATATTATTATAATTAATTCAGCTGCTTACTTTGTTTTTCTCTTATAACGTTTAAAATATAATGTTTTATAAAATTTCGAATATACCGTTGAGACGAGTTTATTTTTCTCTACGAGTCAACCCAAGTTTCGTTAAAAACGGAGCACGTTTAAATATAATATATTATTATATTTATATATATTTAAACGGTCTCTTGCGACACTAAAATTTAACTAAAACTTTAAATTTAAAATAGTTATTTCACTCATTACTTACTCGTTTAACAATATACAAAATATGAAGTTCATATTTATTATGTTTTGACTATCAAATCTGACTCGAAATCTTGAGATGTTACATCTTAAGCTATGGATCTCTCATATTAGGCTGCCAGTACAGATTTCGAATATTTTTGTAATTTTGTTTGTTTCTTTTCATGATAAGTGTTATGGATCTTTTTTTCTTTATAAGCTTAACGCTAGTGATGTTGTAGTTTGGAATCCTTATGGCTTCTTCTCAATCTCTTTAATACCTCAATCAAATCATTTTAGAATCTCTTCTAACTGTTACAATCTTAACATTCTTATGAATTTTTCTCAAACATATGCTTGCCTCTGACATATATGATTTGAGCTTCTAATGCATCCCATAAGACATTTGTTCCTCTGAAAGCTTTGTAATTGTAAGAGATTTCAGTATATAATGCCATAGTGATAGCAACAAATCCTTTATCATTAAGCTCAAATTTCTTCATATTCTTTCATCCCACAAATGTTTTGGTTTCTTTATCATTTGCCTTTTGTCATTCTTGTACATAGGCACATATGGTGCAAACTTAATTGACCTTCACATTCATGGTTCAATGTAAATGACGTGATTTTTAAATCGATACGCCCAGTTAGCATAGCCATCTTCATTGAGCAATCTCAGGAGTTTTGTGCTTGTACCATTCTCAGTATCAAGATTTAGGGGTGTTTTACAATATCTGAATGATTAATTGCTGAACCAATAAGAGGTCTGAACTATTAAGTGCTGAACCATTAAGAGGACTGAACCATTAAGAGCTAGTATATCGCTTAACTATTCAAAGACAAATGTCTAACCAATTCAGATAAGAGTTCTTAACCATTCAGCATTAGACCTCTTAACCATTCAGCATTAGTATAATGATTAACCATTCAGAGCCAAATGTCTGAACCATTCAGACATTTGCTCGTGAAACAAATAGTCTTAACCATTAAATGCTGAATTATTTAAACATCTGAACCATTAAGAGGCTGATTAAGAGGCTGCCAGACAGCTACTTAATGAGACATTAATATTTTTCATGTTGATGTTAGATGCTATTTCTAAAACTGATTTAGCTTTAAAATTTCAAAATTTTCCCAAGCTTACAAGTTTTCGCATTAGGTTCTCGCAAAAAACCTATTACCTCCAATAATAGGTTTTTTGCGAAAACTCCTAGTTCTCGCACGAAAACATGATGTTTTCGCATATATTTATCATTTTTTCAAAGTTTTCGTACAGTTTGACTTTTCACTTCGGTCAAAATCAACTGTTCTAACCAACCAAATTATCTAGAAACAAGTTTTAAGGTTAAGTGATGTTATTTATGTTCTACTTAAACACTTTATTGTCTCTAAATTGAATCGAATTGTTTAGTTTTCAACTTCAAAATCACCAAACTGCAAGCCTAACCCTTTTCGAGACTTCTAGCAGCTCCAAAATCATCAAATCTCAAATAACTTTAATAATTGTTATTTAATCAAGCTTAGATACATGTGAAAATCTTCAAATCTAGCTCCAAAGTGTCATCAAGTTGATCAAGAACACCATAGCTCTATACTAGTTCTAAAATCCAAGATTTCTTCACATTAACCGAACAATAATCGATTAATTCACATCAAACGTGAAATGAATGATGTAATTCATGATAACACAATCATACACAAGTCAAATTAAATGAATAACAAAGTAAATATAAGTTTCTCTCTGATTACTTCAAGTTGCTAAAGCTTTACTAGATGAAAAATGAAAAGTGTTATAAGCAAAGCTTCAAAACAACAATATATACTAAACAACAAAGTTTTCGCCCCATCCTACCATGCTTCATGCACCCTGATGTTCTTGCATCACCATATGTTCTCGCATACTTCTTCATGTTTTTGCATATTATGGATTTTGATTTCCCGAACCATTTGGTTTGGCCTTTACAAAAACTTTATAATTGTGTTTAGAAAAATATAAGATTCAAAAACATTAACTTAAGGTGTAAAGTTTGACATAACTTATTTTCATTTATAGTCTTAATAATGAAAATTAAAATTTAGTTCGAAAAGTTTGAAATAATTATTTTTGATTAAAAATTATAGCTTTATTATAGCGGTAACGTATTGCATAATTCTAAGTGGACACTTTAGGAAAAAGACATGTAAGATTCAAGTTATTTAATTATTACTATGTGTAGATTTTTTCAAAATAATAAATGTAAGATCATATTTCGAAAAATATATGCTATATTGATCAGATATTTATTTGTTTTTCTAGTCGTAACTGCAGTCTTAAATCTTTCAGAAGAAAATTCATAACTGAAAAAACTTTTACTCAACCAAAATATTTTTAATATGAGACATACTCTTAAGTTGTAATTGAAAAACAGTAATCGATCTTTGTTTCCAAATTGAGTTGGTGATCTTAGCAATTTTAGAGTGATAATTTTCACTTCAACTGGTTGTTATAACATGTATTCTAACAGTTTAGAACTGGTAAAATTAGCGGCCGAATAAGTTGGTAAACATTCTTATGTCTTTTTTAACATATATCATCATTTATTGCCGCCAGGAAAAAATATGTCACCATTTATTGCAGCCGTCGAGACGTTTTTCAAGACAATTCGAAATCATTATTCATCACATGTTTTCTTACCTATACACCACTGTGGGACCCGTTCTACAAATTTAACCAAAGTTCAATCTTTTAAAAAGTTGAATTTGAAGCATTATTTTGCTTCTTATAATTTACCACTGGCTTAATTATTACCTACTTAAAAAGAACCATGCATGTCCTAAACTAGAACTTTTACAATCAATTTGAATAGTTTTAATAAAAATAACAATATTATTAATGAAAATGAAAGGAAATATAACATAATTTTACAATCAAATTGAATATTTTAACCAACATCTCACAACGTAGGCTTTTGACTTCGCTATGCATCATACGACACAAGATATATATTACAAACATTTTAACATGAACCAATCTTACAAACATGTATGCATTGTTGAGATCGATCTATCACAAAAATATAAAAGTAGATGAATACTAAAAAAAACATATGTGGTTCTAGTAAAAGTAACAATTACTTGCGTTGATGTTTCATAAACCTGAAGAATAATAGTCATAAAAGTTTTATCATGCTATGATATCTGTTTAACGAATTACGTGTGTTATCTATTTGGGTCTTACACCAGTGCATGATGATTGCCTAAATGATACGACACCACTAATTTTGTTGAGTAATTTTAGAGGTATGTACACGTCAAGATATAAAAGACCATGTGGCGGGTTATGGATAATGTTCTAAAGTGTGAGTTAAGAAATATTTTTATTATTATTATTATTATTATTATTATTATTATTATTAAACGGTAAATCTATTTTATTTTCACTCCTAAATTACTTCATATTACATCATGCCTGAGTGTGAACTCAGGACCTCCCATGTAAAAGACAAAACCTTTATTAAGTGGGCTAGTCCCACATTAACGAGTTAAGAAATATTAAGAGCAAAATTTGAAACTTGATAAATAAAGAGAAATTTTGACCGGTTGTTATACCAAAGCTATAAGATGACATTAAAGTAGTTAATGATGGGTTGCCGAACTACGTTGCGCCTACGAACTTCATGACGCTCGTTGCTTTAGTGACATTAACATGGTTAAATGCATAAAATAAACATATAAGTTGGTGCGTTTTAATTCTGGGGAGTGAAACATAAAAACAATATTATGTATGGCACGTATCTTAAAGTTAAAAAATAAGTAATTTAAATTGAAAAATATATGAAAAGGAAAAGAAAATATTCATTATAATAAAAATACGCATAAAAGAGTAAAAGAATAAAAAACAACAAAAAAAATATAAGTAGAGTGAGGTTTTGAACCGATATCTATGTGCTCTATATCTGTTAGAATGCTTCAACCACTTACAACTCTTGTATTACAATTAAATGAAATGTATTACCTTCAAAAAAAAAAAATCAAGTGCTACCACGGACTTTGCAATTGAGTTTATATATTAGCTAATTAGGTTAGTACCTCGTGTATTACACAGGTTTAAAATTTATAGTTCTAAATATTTTGTTTTAAGTAAATGATTTTTTTAAAAGTTGTTGCTTTTTTTGTTTTTAAAAAATTTGTTTTTAATTTAAAAATAAATAGATTTTAATTTATTAAATTATATATTTTTAATTTGAAAATGGTATAAGTAATATTATAGTATTTAAATATTAGTTCTAATAATAGAGAGAAATGAGAAAGTTAGTATGATGAGCCTTACGATTGCGTCACGTATTATCTTATTTTTTCCTTATTTAGATAGATGATAGACAAACAGAAAGAGATATATAGATAGATAGGCTAGAAACCATGTATTAAATAGATTATAGTTAGTAATAAACACAAAAAGTTACAGTTCTTATTTTAATATAAGATATGAATTTTATATACGTAATAGTTCAAGAAAATAAACACAATTATATTATTTTTTTAGCTCTCTTATCTAAATAGTTTTATTTTAAACATTCGTATTAAGATTCTTTTATAAAAGAATTATTTTTATAAAAATATTGTTTATTAAAACTATGGTTTGTAATTATTCTATTGTTTTAATAAGATGTTTTAGAAGTGTTCATATTTTTTATATTTTTTTAAAAAAAAAGACGGATTAAAATATTTTGTTTCAAAAAGTTTTAATGTTTTTGAAAATTTCATATTATATAAAAAAAATTTTATTATTAGTTCTATTTTAATTAAAAAAAAAAGTAAATTTCTGTTTTGGTCCCTCCCTCAGGTTTGGGGTTTTAAATAGTTCAGCCCAAAAAGAAATCTTTTGTCAAATCATGCCCTGTGGTTATGTTTTATAACTAATTTGGTCCCTAAGGAACGCCGTTCATAAAATGTTAAATAGATGCACGTGCCCCTACATGAAGGGCTTTTTTGTCTTTTTCAAACGTCTATGCATTTTAAAACCCTTACGAATTAAAAACCTTCCACTCCAATGGATTGTTAAACAAAATCAGTTGATGGAATTGTTGAAGAATCAGTGAAGCTGCAGCAAGTATGGTGCTTACACTTTGGTTTTTTCGACCTGTAGGTGAACGATTTGATGCTTACGCTACATATGGTTAGTTCTTGATCCTAGTTAATGTGAAATTTTGTTGTTTTTGATGGCTTCCACCATTCGTGAAGAATTGATTTTTGTTATATTTATGGGTATCATTACAGGAGAAACCCTACTTTATTCAATTTGAAGATATTTCGGGGAGTTTTCATCACGGAACCAACTATGGCTTATGTGGATGGTAAAATCAACTATGTGGACATGATCGATGCTGATGAATTCTCTGTTATCGAGGTTATGCTATGGTCCAAGAGTTAGGTATCCTAAAGATCAAAAACGTTTTATCATATAAGGTTCCTGATTTGAACTTAGAATTTGGTATTAGAGCACTAGGAACTGATCAAGATGTCATATCTATGTTGCAATATGTTGAATCGTTTAAGATTGAGGTGTATATAGAACATTGGGTATCAAGACTCAATGTATTCACAAGTTCCTAGTAAAGTTAAAATTATGAATTAGAACCTCCTGATGCGCTTCTCGTCAGCCTAAACCATCCAAACTGAAACCCTTAAGAAAAGCTTGTAGAAAGCTACCAGTGCTAAATTGGAATGAGAGTTCAAATTTGAATGTGCAAGATAGGGGATCAAATGATAATGTGCATCGGGATGTGTTTCAAAATATGATGAGCCTAAATGTGGGTTCAAATGTGAATATGCAAGATGGGGGATAAATGCTAATCTACATCATGGTGGCTCAAATATGAATGATCAAGGTGAGGGTCCAAATGATAATTTGTATCAGGATGAGTGTCAAAATGCGAATGAGCAGAATGTGGGTTCAATATGAATGTGCAAGGTGGTGTCAAAATGTGAATGAGCAGGCTGAGGGTACAAATGAAAAATCTACATGAGGGTGGGTGTCAAAATGTGAATG